>PVKN010013496.1:0-19890 GCA_004027915.1 Capromys pilorides | reverse complement strand
TGGAGCTGGCACCCCATGAGGGAGACCCACTGGGCAGGGGCTGGCAGTCCAGCTCCACCACAAACCCCGGGGTTCTCAACAGCTGGTGCTGTTTGTTGCTGAGCTTGGTGGGGACCCTAGGTGTGGACCTACAGCCTGACTGGAAACTCTCCTGTGGCCTTTCAGGGAGCGTGTCTTTGGAGGGCTCTTTGACCTAAGGGCTCCCTCCTGGGGACCAAGATGGGTCAGGCTCCCCTGGCTGGAGTTCTTCGGTGGCCTCCCCAAGGTCAATGTGGGGACAGCCTGGCTCAAGACATGCAAAAATGCTAAGAGTGACATTTCCTGGGCCCCCAGCAGTGGCCTAAATTCTGCCAAGTGGCAGGGCTCACGTGGAACCTGGGGTAGCACGTTAGTCACGTGGTGGGGATCAGAACTTCTGGTAACCCAGGGTGGGGCAGCACAGGCAGTGGCGGCCGTGAGAGAAGCACCGGGTATAGGGTTGTGCTGTCCCTGGCCCACTGGGCTGTCCCTGGGTCTTTGCTGGTTTCTTTCCTGAGTCTGCTGAAAAACTCGGCCCCACCTTCACCTTCAGAGGATTCTGCTGCCTGCAACCCAGCGCATACCACATGTGCTCCACACCTGTGTCCCTCAGGGCCACTATGGGGGGAGGGTACATAGGGACTCAGGCTGCAGGGGATTTGAATTCCTAAAGCAACAAATCAGAATAAAGGGCAGTTACCAGAAGCATCTCACTATCTAGATGGTTCCTAAAGTATTACAAGTTCATAAGGGACTGTAAATCAAACAACATCTGAGGAGTGGTCTTCAGTACTTTAAGAGCCATGCCATGCCCTTTTATCTGACACTGAACAGGAACCATTTCCTGGAACACTAGGTACTCCAGCTTAAAGAGCAACAATTTTTAGGCACAGACTCTATCAAGCCTTGGGGAAGGCCCTTTCTGGGGTCCTCTAAATCACTTCCTAGTAGTGGTGGGGAAGGGACCACCTGTGTGCAGTGGCCAGGTGAGCGGGCACTTCAGTGTCAGAACCGGCAGCGCTCCTCTGCAGCCAGTGTGCCCGTCAGCACCACCCGGATACCAGCCGCCTTCCAACACCTTCTTGGCCTTGAGATGACAGGGATCACACAGATTATCTTTCTCTCCCGATGCCACTGGAGTTGCCTGGGGTCTGCCTTGGAGGAGCCACTGCCACTAAGGAAACCAGCAATCGCCAAAGTCTTCCAACAGCCAGGGCCCAGCACTCTGGCTGTCAGGGTCCCCAGCAGGCACTCTCATGTCCACATGTAAGTACAGGATCCAGGTGGGTGTTGCCCTTTGTGCTCCGCCACCACGCAGACACACGCACACTGGCCTCAAGCCCAGCCAGCCCCAAAGGGGTGCTGGTGCAGGGAGGCAAACATGCGGGGTGCTCAGGTGTGTGGAGCTCTTTGGGATGGCCTCTGTGGCCTGAGCTTCCCCTCCACTGCAGCCTTCTTCTGCAAAATGGTACCAGGAACACCTACCTTACAAGGTTCCCAGGGAGATGCGCTGGGCGGCCAGCACGCCATGAGCATCTTGTACATCAAGGCTGGAGAGCAGAGCATGAACTTGGGGGCAGCTGTCCAGTGACCAGGGCTGCCCACTTCTCAGAGGCTAGAGAGGCCACGTTGGACACTTTGGAAATGACTATAACATCAGTTTGGTGTAAATATAGTGGTTTGTAAATGGATGCCACGTATTTTACATGGCTCTGGAGCCCAGGTCGATGAAGCCCCTATCCTGCAGCCCACGCAGAAAGCTGTACCGAATAACATTACAGAAAGGCACCAGATCTGCATGATTTTTTAAGATCTCAAAACTTTAAAAAGCTGATGCAGATTAACGAACGCCTCAGGCACGAGCTCTGGGAATGTGACTGTTGCAGCGGGGAGGGCAAGTGACACAATTCATTTGCTGACTTACACCCTCTACCAGCTGAGGATGGAGGCCCAGGACAGCAAGCCCTGAGGGTTATTAGTCAAGGGACCTGAGGTCTTCCTGCCTCTGGTCTTCTTCCTCCCATCACACAGGGCAGGACCCTGCCCTACCGGGCAGAAACAGGACTCCAGCTACCACAGTCTTTCAGCGTGGCAGACACAGCCAGCTGCGCCCAGGCACTCGCCAGGGGCTGGCCACCCCAATGTGCTCCAAAGGCAACAAAGGGTCTGGAAAAGCCGTCGCGCACCCGAGTCTGGTGGAAGAGCCGCCTGCTCCGGGGAGCCCTTCCTGGTCCTCCGGTCCAAGCTCCCTGTTCTATCCACAGCTGCTCAAGGCGCCCTTTCTTGGGTGCTGTGCTGTTCGGTGGCTCCTTAAGTACAGCGCATGTCTGCCCAGACCCCGTGAGGCAGAGGTACGTTCTTGCTTGCTGAGGTATCCCTCCTGCCTCAGACAGGGCCTGGTGCGCGGTGGGCGATGCCGGGCCCTGAATGCGAGGCCTTGGTGCTGTCTGCCTGCAGGGATGGAGGTGTACTCTGGCAGGTGGGTGGGGGAAGGGATCTCATGTAGTAGCATACTTTCTGGCACGATTTAGCGGCAGCTAAAGTGTCCTCCAATGCTTCCTTCCTGGGGCCCCACTATTTTAGATTGGAAACTCCTCTCTATCCCCCTTAGCCCCTCAACCACTCTCCCACCAGTTTCCCTCACTGGGGCAGAACATGTGATCTAAATGCACAGGAGACTAAAGGGACGCATGGCTGCCCTGTGACCAGCCTGCTTCGGTCCACAGACGTCAGCCCCGCAATCTATGTCCACTTCAGGTTCAAACCAACAGCAAAAAGGGTCGCAGTGAGAGGTGAGGCAGGGCAAGCAAAGAGCCAGGAGGTCAAGTCAGGGAGCTGCCACCCAGCAGGAGGAGACAGAAAACCGACAGTCAGGGAACCCTGGTCCAGGCCTCCCAGGACGAAGGTAGAGGAACTTCTACATGCCCTGTTTTTATGACTTTCTCATGAGGAGGCAGGAACTGTGCACCACGTCTTTGTGGGGGTTGTGCCTGGCTGGAATAACCAGGCATGCTGTGGCCTGCTCCACATGCACAGGTATAACTGGACAGGGACCCAGAAGCCCCAGAGCTCTGAGTGCGAGTGCTGCTGGGCTCCCGCCGTGCCTCGGCTGCAAGCAGAAAGGACACAATGGTGACCCCTGACACTGGCCACCCCTGACACTGGCCTGGGACGCCAATGAGTGAACATGCTTATTTTCCCTTAATTAGAAATCTTAATCATGGTAAATGAGCTATTCTTAAAAAACAGGATGTCTACTTACTATAAAAGTTAAGAATGCATCTCAATCTAGGTTCAAAAAAAGACATCATTTTGAATTGCTTGTTGCTTATTTACTGAGATGGAATGTACTCAGAAACAGACACAGTCTTCTCAAAGAATATTGTCTTTATCAAAGGTATGCTAAAGAATGTGTTTTGTGTTAGACCCCCTCTCTCTGCACCCTGCTTTCCCCATCTGGAAAGCTTGCAGGAGTTGTGGGTTCTAATCGGTTTCTTCCTAACATGTGAAAGGTTGTGGCGGACTGGCAGTGGGTGGGCAGCTTGGAACGCCCAGCTGAACTGCACCAGCGCGGTGCTGGGTGTCTGTGGGGTGACACTGGTGGTTCTCCTGGAGGAGCTTGTCCAGCTGGCTTTCCTGACACGAACCCAGCTATTATCCTCATCAGAGGAGCCCGGGATCTCGCTGTTGCTGAGAAGCTTGGTACTTAGGGGGAGCTCTGGTTCTCACCTTGAGCATCGCTTCCTGGCTCCACTTCAGATCCCTCTACCTGCTGGCACAGGTCCCTCATCCCACTGGCTGACTTCCTAGCTTGCACCACTGACCTTTGGGCCTTCCCGGTGCAGATCCTTGAAAAAGGCCTGCATGAGACGCTGTTGTGGGCTCCTGGCCTCTGGCTGGACTTGTGGAGGCATTGCCATGGGCTCGAGGTCTTCAGCTGGACTCATGCAGGACACTGCCATGGGATCCTAGCCCTCAGCTGGAGTCTTTGGTCTTTAGTGTGTGAACAGATTCCCTGTACTGTTTTGTACTTGGCTGTTTGGGATGAGTACTATAAGAAGATCCTATAATTATGTGTCCTGTATTAACTGTTTCCCTTGCAAACCCTGACCACAACAAAGGTTATATTCACGATGCTACCATTCATTTTTTTCCGGGCTCGCAGGCAAATCTCCCCAAAGCCCTAGGGTATGGGCTTTCTCCAATAAGTGGGGCTTCCCAGCAGCAGCAGGGGACCCACACATAAACACGTATCTTTTCCTAGCCCAGCTGGCTACCAGCTAGCATCTCCTTAAGATATTAAAAAATGTGAAGAACCAGCCAAACATGATGGTGCCTGTGTGTAATCCCAGCACTCTCGTGGACACAGTCAGGGACTCTGAGGCCGGACAGCGGTCCACACCAGGCTGGGAAACTTAGCAAGACCCTGTCTTAAAATTAAATAATAGGGCCGGCGAGATGGTTCCACTGAACCATCTAAAGGGCTGGGGATGCAGCTTACCCTGAGATTCAATTCCTGGTACTAAAAGGGGAGGGGAAGGAAGGGAAGTAGGGAGGAACAGGACCAGGAAAGGGGGAGAGAAAAGAGGGGAAAAAATGAAAGAAAACCATGGAGCCAGATGGGTCCCAAACATGTACAACAGGGATGGCTGGGGCAAACTCTTCCTGTAATCTTAATCCAAACATAGTCTAACTGGCTTTGCAGAAAATCTGTTCATTTTCAGAGTAATCACCTGATGGACAATGTGCCTGCCCCATCCCATGGAAGAGCAAACAGACATTCCCAGAAGGTGAGGGATTTGTCCAACCGGAAAACTCGAGGCTCCCTGCCCCCCAGTCCTTCCCCTCCAGCTGGCCGTACCCCTCTCTGCACCGTGCTAGGACCCTTGTCCAATGTGTGCCATGAGCCCAGCTTCCAGAAATGTCCCATTTCCTAGAGAAGATTCCCCAAATGCAGAACCTGTCTGGCCTGTCTGTATCCGGAAAACTTCGGATGACCGCAAGTTCAAACCCTCTTGGCCTAAAGCTGATGCCTCAGACTGTGACTCCTGAAGGCCTGCAAGGAGCACAAGCCTGAGCACTACACACTGCCCTGGAAGGACCTGGAGGACAGACACCAGCTCGGCTCTCAAAACACGAGCCCAATAGGAGCCCCTCAAAGATGGAAGCATGGGTGTGCTTAACTACCTAAAGACACAGCGGCCGCCTGCTGGAACACCATGAGCAACTCTGAAAAGGCGTCGCTAATTGTGTGTGACTGTACACGTCTCCCATGCTAGGCTCTAAGTTCAGGAGGAGAAGCACCAGGCTCATCCCTCATTCCCTCAGTACCTGGTCCCGTGGTAAGGACTTGAAATGAACGAGTGAATGGGACGCCGTTAAGGACAGACTATTTCAGCTAGAAAGCTCATCAAGGAAACCTGGAGCACTTAAGCAGATTCCACACATCCTTCAATCCCTGGCTTGGAGGGCAGGGGCTGATAAAGGGCTGCCAACTGGGGGTACAGATCCTCCCAGCGAGGCACCCACAGGCTGCTCATACTCTTGAGATTCTAAGTACTGCTGAGACCACTGCTTGCAATTAGACGATGAGCTGCACTGCTGGGCCACACCTTGGGTCAGCGAGCTGACATAAGGCCCTTCCCCTAGGAAACAGGCCTGCTCCGCAGGTGCAGCTAGCGGGGGGCATGGCAGGGTGGCCAGGTGAAGACAGCTTCACCAGAAAGTCCTCCAGGCCAACCCAAAGGCCACCCCAGTTGGTTCTTAAGCACATACATTCTTCATTTGTGGTTTCTTTTCCTGGAACACTTCTTTTTTGGAGCTTTTATACAGATCCAGAGGATAAAACAAACTAGCATAAAGAAGGTGCTCAACACACAGAGTGATTATCAGTGTTCAGCAAGGTACAAGCAACAACTACTGCATCGGGGCTCCATGAATAAAGATGCTGCTTCCCTGCTGTCGAGCTCACGGTTCAGTGCGCAAATCTAACAGGTCCATGAGGCCAGCAGCATGGTCGGGACAGAGCTCAAGGAGGTGGTACAAGGTGAACAACGACAAGGCAGCAGCCAGAGCCAGCTCCTCAGGGCAGCGGCCTGCGACGCTTGCCACAATGATAGAGGGCTTTTCCAGCTTTTCCTGAATGGAGGCCGGAGCCAAGACCAGGACGCCCTGACATCCTGCACAGGGAGCTGTCCAGCCAAGTCCTGGCGCCACCTTGGTGTCCAGAACAAGGTGCAGTGACACGAGGCCAGGCAGCTAGGGTCGAGGTGCAGTACAGGAAGTGAACCAAGGAGGCAGAGATAGCGACATGGAAGGAGGACTTTTCCAGGACAGGCCCTCAATTACTTTTTCAAGAGTAGGGGTGCTGGTTGGTTGAGTGAGGGGAGCATTTCTCTGGCCTGTCACTAAATCTATGTGTGACCCTGGTGCCACTTGACTTTGGTATTTGCCCTATCTGTGGTGGCAGCTCCAGCTTGCCGATCAGTTTCCAAATCCAGCCCTAGGGGCAAGGTTCATTTTCTGACCTACCTTTTCCCCAAAGTCAACATGACCTTGCAGGGACTGGTGGGCCTCCGGTTGTTACAGCTCTATAGCATTGGAAAAGGCAGCAGAACACACATGTAGCAAGAACAGGCAGGGTGGTGGGGACACACCATACACATATGTACACATACACACACACACACACACACACACACAAGCAACAGGCTTTTCTGGCTGAAAAGAAAACAAAATTTTTTTTTCTTTCAAATTCACAAATATTGAATTTGCAGCATCAAAGCCTGGCAAGTTCATGAGCGTGGAAAAGGAAGCCACATTTGCACACTGGCATCTGAACTTTTCACCCAGAGACCCACGAAGCATGCATGCATATACATACCCGGCTTGGGTACTGTCGCGATACGGCAGCACGGAAAATATACTACAGAAGGATCTTCTGCCACTGATAAGGACTATTCTAAAAAGTAAAAAACAAACAAACAAACAACAAACAAACTAAATGCAAAGACTCAAAAAAAGAATTCCTACAGCAATTAAGCATTCACAGAATTTGCAGCCGTCATTTGCATACTCCCGCCACCTCCTCCGCCAGATGGTATTCTGCCCTCCTTGCAAATCACAGCCTCAGTGCAGCAGAAGCCTGCTGCTTCTCCTCGCCCAAATATGAACACGTGCGGCCCCAGCGGTGCACGCATCCCTCCTCCCGGGAGAGGTGCTGGCTGCAGCTGCACGCGCAAGACAGAGGAGCCACGCTGCGTACACTTAGACCACCGCCTTCTGCTCTGCAGGAACAGTGCAGTGCAATGGCACCAGCCGCGAGCAGGAAACTCTCAGATGCCACCGTGATCATTAGGGTTTTTTTCTTTCCTTTTTTTTTTTTAATGCTGGCAACATGTTAGGTTCTGAGAATAGATGAAAAGGAACAATTACATAATCAGTCCTAGCTTCCATTCCTGCTGTAAGAAACTGCTGGAAACTGTTCTACACGATGCTCTTATGCAATCAGAATCCACTTTAAAAAAAATACAAAAGCCCTCCAATGTCCTGGCTTCTGAGGAAAAAAAAAACAAAACAGGAAAATGAGTGGAAGAGATTTTAAAAACATTCTTTTAAGCACAAGGTCAGTGTGTATCATACATGGGGTTAACTTAAGTAATTTCCTTTAATAATCATAATAACTGCCAGGAAAACACTACTACTAAGTGCATCAGGATTTGGAATTTTGACCTTGTTTTAAAACTGCTGTGACATTGCTACCAACCTTGAGGTAAACTCCAGCTCTGTGGCATTGCAGAAAGTCTCTGTGGCTAGGGCTGCCTTTCCAGGGTTGGCAGCACCAAGTCTCCCCAGCCCATTCCTGCCAGTGCCCTCCCAGTTCCCCACCTTCTCAAAGCCCTACTATGGCTTTAGACCTGCACTGTCCCTAGTGCTTGAGATGATGTCCTGCTTTGCAACACTTGGTAAACTCCTACTGATTCCTCAAAACCTCGCTCAGGAAGTCGTGGCGGCAGGGAGCCTTTCCTGCCCCTGGGCTGTGTTCCCTGCTCCCCCTCAGCGAGGTTGATCCCACTCCCTGCTCCAGGTGTGAGCCTGTCCGTGATATGTCGCTGAAATGCAGCCAGGCTACAGAGCAGCACCCGAGGATTCGTGGCTCACAGGCCAGAAGCAGGGCCTTTGTCTGACCTTGGGGAGCTCACTGAAACTCATTCTGAGGCTCAGTGGGCCCATCTAAGGCGTGGGGTAAAATCAGCAGCCATCATATTGGAATGTTGAGGTCCACACTGGGAGAACCCTTGGAACAGCGCCTGGCAAACAGTGCGTCTACTCAGGAAGTAGACCTTTCCTTCCTGTGGACCAGTGCCTTGGGGTCAGATCGCTGGGCTAAATACCCAGCTGTGAAGTCGCAAAGGTCCCCCTGGCAGCTGAAGGTCTGCAGCCCGTCGGCAGCGGCAAGCACGCACACCGAGATGTGTTGCCAAAGGGAGAGGTTCCTCATCAGATGCCACGGACCACACACCTGGTCACCCTGGCAGGAGCAGAGCACCAGGTGTGTCTGAGTGGGCTGAGAAGGCCTGAGGGGCCGGAGGTCAGCAGTGCAGGATCACACCTGCTGCACCTCACCAGGCCCCCTGGGCTCTTGGCACCGAGGGACAGACCTGGCAGCACAGCAGCACCCACAGAGCTTTACTGAAGCCAGCACAGCAGTGGCTGGTGCTCAGGTGTAGAGATTACACACCAGCTTCTAAGCTTGCAGGGGATGCCCCAGCAGGTGTGGCACACGAGGGACATGGCCTTGGGCCATGGACTGCTCTTTTCTAACCTGCTAGGAAGATCTGCTCTTGGGGGCCCAGCTGGGCGCCCACTGGCTTTCTGGGTACCAACAGCCTGTTTCTCCACGTTGCTGCAGGGTGGCTTTCCAGCCTGGCCTGCGAGTCACCTGAAGAGTGTGGGAGCGCAGCAGCGCCGATGACAGTTACTGGAGCCGTGCAGGCTCCACTTCACCCCCTTCTGCTCAGTCTGGGCCCCTTTCCAGATGCAAGACAGAGGCTCCCCCACCCCTTCCAGCCAGGAGCGAAGCCTGGAGCCTGGAGCCACTTGTTGCTTGTCCTTCAGCACCAGTCTCCTGCCACACGGAGAAAGGAGCACCTCGACAAGCCCACCCGCCGGGCACGACCGCACTGTCCTCATGACTGGATGCTAACGCGCACTTCCTTTCCCACATCGGTTCATCTGGACACTTTTCACAGAAGAACATCATGGCAAGAGCACCCAAGTCTCCATGCAGGCACTCGGCCCACAGGTCGCGTGTTAGGAAAGGGGCCGTGCTGTCCCATGCGGTACACGCTCGCTCTGGGTGACTGGAGGGCGGGGAGGGAGAAGAGTCTTTCCAGTCCTCTCAGGGATCCTGCTCCACAGGAGCTGGGGAAGAATCAAATCCGAGATCCACACGCTCTTCTGAGATGGGCGGCCAAGGGAGAGCCGAGAACACATCGTCCGAGTTTTCTGACCCACTTCTGCAGGCCTCAGCCAGGGCAGGCAGGGCTTGAGAAGTGGGGAACCTGGACTCCCCAGTTTCCTGCACCTGCAGCTTGCAACGACGGGACTATGATTCTAACAGCAGGTCTCAGGGACCCAAAACTGGGATACTGCCCTTGCTTGGCTTGGGAGATGACACTCAGGGAGACACATGGACGTGGCGGCCTCCTTCGGCGTCTCTGTTGCTGTACTTCTGAGAACCAAAGCAGATGCTGGTGGTCAAAAAGGTACAGCCAGGCAGACTCCACTTCCGCTGAGCCTCCCACGGGGAGCACTTCCTCGTCGCTGGCTCCAGCCACCAGTGCTGCCTTTGCTTCTGTCCGAATCTCACAGAAGTCCACAGAATTTTCCCCATCTGTGACATGCAACACTTTGCCTGGAGTCAAGGTCACCAGAAAGCATTACATAAAAGCCTTCAGAAGAGGGACGGACTCCAGGGAGATGGGGCTGTAAGGAGGGAAAGGTCAGATTTCCACACAAACATCCATGGGGGGCGGTGGGGCGGTGGTGGGGAGTACTGGGAAAAGTTCCCCAGGGCTGCTGTCCCTCACTGCCTGCAGATAGATACCCAATGCTTTCCATGTCCCAGGAACTCGAAGCGCACCCTGCAGAGGGGACATCGCTGGACACTCCCTGACTCTCACCGCTGCCTTCTTGTCCTGCTCTTGGGACGGTGTGTGGAGCTGTCCTCCTGCAACTTAGATGCCAGTTTCCTCAGGGTCCTGGACTGTCCAGAGCAGACAGCCACGAGGCTCCCAAGGTCTCTTGCCGCCCGTGGATCACCACAGCTCACTTCCATGCAACCTGCTTTCACACACACCCCAGCCCAGAGCCTGCGACGTTTAACCCGGGGATGGCTCACACCGTCCAGGATTCTCCAGTGTTCCATTTTCTGCCAAAAGCTGTTCTTGTTCCATTTCCAGAACCCTGAGGAGCCTGTTGGCTGTGGGATTTGATCTCCTGCAGGTGGAATATTCCATGGTAACAGAAATATTCTCTTAAGGATATTAAAAAGCAAGCAGAGGAAAGAAAACCACATCTGCACCAATGGGGGACCGACGCAGTGCTCTGCGAACACGGCCCGGCTACTGGAGGCATGCATCTCCCAGACCATTCTGCACACATCCAGGGAGCAAGGGGGAAACCCTATTCACAAATGCTGCTGTTGTGGATTGAACTGTGTTCCCAGCACAAAGGCCTGCTGGGGCAGGAGCCCCCAGGGCCTGTAAATGTCGCCTGATCTGGAAACAGAATCTCTCCACAGATGCAAGAGTTCGGATGGGGTCGGATGACACCTGGAGACACACAGACACACACAAGGGAAGAAGGCTGTGTGAAGACAGCACAAAGGCCTGGAGTGAAGCTGCCACAAGCCAAGGACACCAAAGACTCTGGCAAGCACCGAAGCTGGAGGGGGCTGGGCTGGTGCTCCCTAAGAGAGGAGAACCTGCACATTTAGTCTCCAAGAAGGAGAGAAAAGCTTTTCCTATGGCTTTAACCACCGGCTTGCGGCACTCTGCAGAGCAGCCCTGGGAAACAAACATGGCTGGCATGCAGTTGCTTGCAGGCACAGTTGCTATGCCCAGAGAAGGTAAAGCCATGAAGATGAACAGTGCCATGCTGCCAGTGAACAGCCTGGAATCTGGAAGCCTTGCCTTTCAGCTCTCCTCTGACCCCCTTCCCTACACTGGCCCTGCCTCCCCTCCAAACACTTCATTAAAGCTCCCAGAAGGGACTGCACTCCTTTCTCTCTCTCATGAAGGACTGGCAGTTGCACAACGAGTTGAGTGAAACCAGCCACACAAGGTGCTCCTACTGATACCCTCGTTAGCCACTGCAGTGTACATAGTGTCCTGCTGTCGGACAAGGACAAAGCACAGACTGGTGGGCTTCCAAGAATATTCTGTCCCCTTCCATCCTGGAGGGGATGGGGGCTATTATAGGGTAGGGGCTTGGTGGGAGAGCAGGCCTCATGGAGAAGGGGGCGCTGCAGGGGCTGGCCCGGGACCAGGGCTTGGTACTGGGTTGGTCCTGGAGAAGAAAGGAGAAGGTGAAGGTGGTGATGGTGGAGGAGGAAGAGAAAGAAAAGGAGGAGGCATAGGAGTTGAGGAGGAAGAGGAGGAAGAAGTGATGATGGAGGAGTTGAGGAAGAAGAGGAAGAGGATAAGGAGGAAGAGGTGGAGGAGTTGAGGAGGAAGAGGTGGAAGATGTGGAGGCGATGATGGAGGAGGTGGAGGAGTTGAGGAGGAAGATGAGCAAGAGGACAAAGAGGATGAAGAGGAGGAAGAGGAGGAGGAGGAGGTAAAAGAGATGAAGGAGTTGTCTACCAGGTAAGAATAGGGGATAAAGGGTGACATGGACTATCAGAGATGCATGAAGCTACAGGAATGTCAGGAGCGAGGGCGCTTAGGAGCACAGGGCTGGCACACGGTAAACAAGATGAGACCTTGGGCAATCTGTGTGCACCAACCCACTGAGTCTGAATGGGGGTGCCACTACCATGACTACTACCCCTAAGGAGCTGCTGCTCCCCTCCTCTCTCCGAGAGAGAGGAGTCCCAAACCTGTTTACGCCAGGGACGTCTCCTTAAGACTGCTCATTAAAGGTGGCACGAACAATTGAAATGTGAAAACAGATGTTATTTCTGTGAAAAAAAAATCACTGAATGCTTTGAAAAATACTATAACAAGGCAAGTTAAGAAAAAAAAAAAAAGACTGCAGTTGAAATTTAGATGAGACAATTCTAAAAGAGGGGGAAAGGTGGCAAAAACCCAAAAGACAGAAGTCCAGACTGAACGGGTAGAAACAGTGATGAGGTGAGAGAGGCATGGACAGCAAGGGAGAGAGGAGAGAGGAGGGGCTGTGAGGCACCGAGGGTGAGGGCTCTGATACACGGATTTGGGGGACACAATCCAGCCCATCACAGGGAGGACGGAGGACACAGAGGCCGAGTGTGGTGCCACAGGGCCATCTCCTCCCTGCTCTTCTAGGACAGCGCTGGCGGTGTGCTCTCGGTGTGGCCTCGAGCTTGAGCCGTCCACCAGCAGTGGTGTCTAGATGCACCTGCTTCTGCAGGCCCGGGTGGCCACTGGTGGGACAAGGACTATCTCCTGGGCCGCTCACCCAGGGGAAGATTAAGTGGACCTTTGAGACAGCGAGGAATGGCCACAACTTCCTTCCTGCTCTTCTGTCCTCTTCCTTCACAGAGCAGACAAAAGGTGCTAAATCTTTTCTTGGGATTTTTTTTTTTTTTAAGTTTTCTACCAAGTTCACAGTTTAGAGAGAAAACACGTTGGGCTCAGTCCTTTATCTGCTCCCAAATCCAATGCTTTTGACTCGCTGTGACTTCCTTCTCAGGGACAGGTAATTTAGCCCGCTCATGGCTAAGAGTGGCTCCTGACCTGGTCATCAGGGCAGCCACAGAGGCGGCCCTGGAGGGGCTTTCAGCGGTTGTCACCATGTGTAGTCCAGATACACGGAGGCTGGGGCTGCTGAACACTCTCGTCTCCCGGTTGCTCCTTCTCAAAGGCAGGCGTTTGTGAGCCTCAAGAACTATAAGCACCCAAAGTGAAAGTCCCTCCTTTCCTAGCAGGACTGTAAGAGTCACAGACCCGAGTGTCCCAAGGCCACTGGCTGTCACTGTCATCCTGCTTGGAGTCTCCACCTACCACTCTGAAGCCTCCATTGTACACATCCAGCAAGGAGCTTCCAGGGACCCCAGCTGGCTTTGCGCTGTGCTCTGGGACTGAGACCCGTCCTCCGTTTCCTGTTCCTCCTCCCCCATACTCAGCAGGACTCCAGGAAAGTGCAGCCTGGAGCCAAGGGTGGCTCCACTGGACATCCATCCACCTGGTGCCAGGCACTCAAGGGTCCACCCTAGAAGCTGTGGTGTCACTGCTGCCCGCCCTTTGCTTCAACGAAGGGTTTGCAGATGTGCAGGTGAGCGGTCTTCCAAAGACCTTGAGTTGTGACTTCATGTTAAAATGAATTCACTTTAAGAAAATAACACACACCCAGCTTTACTTTTGTATAACAAAGAAGAGGCTGCTGAAGACGGCCTGCCATGTCCCTCTGGACTTTTGGTTGGCCAGAGTGGCTAAGCTGTTCACAGCCACCCAGAGCATGCCACTCCTCTGCTCAGACCCTTCTGGGCCCCCTATAAACAGACATCCCCCATCTTCCCAGGGCTCAACTCTTCCTTACAACACAGTAGCTTCCCCTTGCTCTGGCCTCGGGGCTGCTACCCCTGCTGGTTGTGTGCCCTGTGGGGGCTGCTCTCTTGCTCCCCACCCCAAGGACTCCCCTGAGATCCCAACTCGCCTCCACGTATCCTGGCCCCCAGCAGCTTCGGTCTTTCTCCACAGCACCCAGATTCCACCACCCCTGTTTCTCCTCTGTCTCAGCCCGCATAGCAGGGTGCCTCTATTTCGTCCGTGGGTGCGGCCTGTAGTCACAAGCAGGTGGCCATGTCCAGCTGCAGGCCCTGTAGTTACTCAAGTGCTCACTACGAAGGAGGTGGCGGTGTTCCTGCCCAGGCACCCCATTATGAAGTGTACTCCCTCAGCCGAAAGGCATGGTGGGAGGTGAAGACCTCTATGCTGTAAGTCAGCATGCTGTAGTCAAGTCTGAGCAAACTCTGTTGAGTTCTGATTTTTAAAAACCGTAAGCTAAAGGCCAAGGACTAAGAGTGGCTTAAGCAAACCTAAGAATGGTATGAGCGAAACACCAGAAGCTTAGAAAAAACAATTGCAGAGGAAAGAAAACCAGAACCCTACAATAGCACCTGCTGTTGGGATGCACAGTATTCCTTCCAGGAACCCAAGGCTAATATAGATCCAGTGTCCCAAGACAGGACACTCACACTGAGCACACCTGACAGACGGGCTGACCCTGGTTGGGTACAAAGGCCGCGCACCGCTTTGGTTAGGACAGGCTGCCTTGGCCTGCGCTGATCTCACACCACGCTCCTAGCCCTGGTGGAACTCACAGTCCCATTTCCACGCTCAGATGTTTTCCCTGTGAACTTCTAAGAAGTCTCTTCTATGCAGTAACAGACACTCTAACCATGCTGCCGTATTCCTGCGATGCTGCATCTTGGCAGAGTGGGCTCAGCCCTGCCAGTCTTGGTTCCTGTCTGTCACACATGTTCCCTCCTGCGCACCTCCCTGGGGTCATCCAGGTGTTCACAATAAGGCTAGGAGCTCCTCACCAATCCCGGCATAGAAGGCAGAGGACAACTGCTGACCTTTGGGGCACCACACACCATCCAACATGTGTCTCCCTTGGGCTGACACAGTGAAAGCTCAGCCACCAAACTTCCGCTGCTGCAGCTTCTTTGGCTATAGGCTTCCCCCAGCGCTCCCTGCCACTCTCCACGCTGGGACATGTGCAGTAATAGAACAGTCTGTACTGCAGCTAAGATACGGATGCTGTCGGCAGGCCCTAATCCACTAACCTAGTTATTCCATCAACACGGAAATGAAGTTAATTTAACATGACTTTGCCTTAGTGAACTCCTGGTGACTGCTAGCAACCTCCACACTCATTTCTAAAAAGCACACACACACACCATCTGTTCCCAATCTCTGCCAGCCATCAGCCTGCAGCTTGCTGGCCAGGGTGATATTAGAATTCACCCTCTGCTACCATCCCCGGTTCATTTTAATTTATCTTAAGGCAACAAGGGCCCGACACTCACTTAGGACTTCATTTATTCCCCATGGCGTTTTAAAGAGCATTTGTATTTCCAAATTCTTTCCATTCCCCACATCTAGCCCTGAAGACAGAAGCCATGGAAAAGGCCTCTCTGTCTGTTTATTCAGCACTCTGGAGTCCTGCTGGGTGCCAGGCGCCATGCTGCTCGGAGCCTGCATGTCACAGCTCTCCTGGAAGACACCAGATATGGCCAGCGGCTAACATCTGCCGACCTGAGCCCAAGAAAGTCAATGTCCTTTCTCTGCCTCTTCCAAATATGGTTATAAGAGTCCCATTGGTATCATGGGTATTTTATTATTTCATTTTAGCAAAATACACGTAACACAATGCCAGATAGGTTAAGTGTACAATGCAGTGTCATTTAAGCAGAGGCACAACGCATGTATCACTACCCATTTCCAAAACTTTCCCCTTTATCCCAGACATAAATCCACTGAGCCAGTAACTCCCCCGCCTCTTAGCCCCCAGCAACCTTTGGGCCACGTACTTCCTGTGTCTACGTGCTTAGCCCTGCTGGGGATGGCTCAGGTACGCAGAAAGGACATTCTGTACCTGGCCTGCGTCACTCCCTTAGCATCACGTCCTCAAGGTCTGTCACCCGGTAGCGCATCCACCCTTCACTGGCTTTTGTGGCTCAGTAGCACTTTCTCAGATGCATCCACTGAGCTCTGTTTATCCACCAGTCCCTTGGCCACCACGAATGCCGCTGCACTAGGCGGCAGTGTCTGTCTCGATGCTTCGCCTCTTGGGGATGCACCCAGCAGTGAACTCGCTGGTCACGAGGTCACTTCATGCTCAGCTCTTCGAGGATCTACCAAGCTGCCCCCAATGGCCACTGAGCCACTTTACTGTCATATCAGCAATTTGCAAGGGCCTGTCCTTTTTTCTCACACTATTTTCTTCACCCTGGACTCGAGTTTCCCTCACGCCATTCTTGGGAGTTTGCTTAAACTATTCTTTCCTTACTCCGAATGATTTTTTAATTTTTAAAGAAAAAAACCATGATAAAACTGTTTCAAAACAGGTTACTAGGAGAGTTACAAACACTAATACACTGCGTACTATTGTCTTCATAGTCATTACTCAGAGTCCTAGTGTTTTTTTTTTTTTTAATTTTAATATAATTTTATTTCTTCTTTTTGGTCTTTTTGAGACAAGGTCTCACTATGCTGTTCAGGCTGGCTTTGAGCTCACTTTTGTAGCCCAGGTCGGTCTCAAACTCACACTGATCCTCCTGCCTCAGTCTCCCAAGTGCTTGGATTACAGGCGTGCGCTACCATGCCCGGCTCCTCCTGATTTTTAGAATTACACAATTTAGCAGACTTCTCTCATATTCCAGCATGACAGGCTATGCTACAGAGAATGGACTTCTTCTGCTCCCAGTGATCGCTTTAAGGCAGGCGTGAAGAGGCACTCCTGTAACCCTGAACTCTGGAAGGCTGAGGAAGGAGCAGGAAAAGTTTGAGCCCGGTCTGAGTAACTTATTAAGAAGCTCAAAAAAAAAAAAAGCTGAGAATGTAGCTGAGTGCATAGGTCTGTGTTCAATCCCCAGCGTAATAAGGGAGGGGGTACTGGACTAGAATGTCACCTCCCTCTTTCCCACTATGTGCTCTATTAACTGGGATAATGAATTTCCAGTGGCTGTGATTAAAAAAAAATTACCACATAATACAGAATCTCTAAATCTGGAGGTCAGGTTTCCACCAGAAGCTCCAGGAGCACAGATTCCCTGTCATGCCCAGTCCAGGGGCTGCCTGCGTGACTTGCCTCGTCTGTCAGTCCATCTCTGTTTTGGAGCCAGTCAAGGCCAGAGGAGTCTCTGGTACTGGACTCAACACTGGTAATCCACTTACTCTTTTTTCAAAAACGTATTTGGTACAGGGTCTCACTATGAAGCTTGGACGCATACTGATTGATCCTCCTGTTTGTAGTCACCCGGTCTTGGTGGCCAGCTCAGCAAGCCTGGAGGCAGAGTCAGTGTGGCAGGTGGTGCAGGGGATTGAACCCTGGTCTCTGTGCTTGCCTAAGCAGGCTCTTTGTCCACTGAGCTATCCCACTGGCCCTTTAGTAATCCACTTTTAAGGACTCTGGTCACATGGGGCCCATAATCTCCCATTTGAAGGCTACCAGGAACATAGTCATAATGCCTTCCTCCTCAGGTTGTTCCAAAGATTATCTGGGTTTCTAGGCTCTTTCCACTCCTTGAGATGTAGGATTGAAGACAGAAGCCTGTGTATAAGTCACCCCCACCCATGTATTCAGCAAGCATCCACCAAGTTTACAGTTAACAAGACAAGGCCTATGCAGTTCTTCAGGCCTACCATGCAGCCAGTCAATGGGACTCGTCACCATCTGGCCATCTTTAGTCTCTTTTGGCACCAAGGTCCCAGCAGGAACTTCCTGAAATTGATGTCCTTAAAGCCCAAGGATGTGCTGCTTTTGGTCTCTGGTGACACCCCCAGGCTCCCGAGCACCATCCCCTTTGGCTTCTCCTAGCTGGGTCAGGGTGGGACCCAGGCAGGTACCGATGAGAGTTCAGCGTGTGCTAGGGTCATGACGGTGGAGCTGCGGCCCGTCTCGGCCTGCGCAGTGACTGTGTTGCGGAACTGTCCTCCGTGGCCTCTCACTGGCCGGGCCCGTGTTGTTAGAGGACGCCCTCAGCTCGCTTCCTCTGCACTTGGTCCACACACAAAGCCCTCTCAGGTCCAAGGCAGCCTCTCAAGCTGCTCAGTCGGTTGAGTCTGCTTGTCACTGACAGTGACTGTACAACCAAACGCTTTTGCCGCAGGTATCCATGTCCACCTCCCAGGCCAGCGTGGCTCCCTCTACGGTCCCAGGAGAAGCAATTCTTCAAGGTGGACATAGAGCCACCGGAGGCCCTAAGGTCTCTTCCTCAGCAGCTACTTTGACATTACTGATTGTGAGGTCAACTCGGGAGTATTTTGCTTTTTAAATGCCATGAGTACCATCTCTCATCATACCAGGTTTGCAATTTGAGGCAATCCCTTCATCCCACTTATCTCGTGAGCCTCTCTCTGGTCTCACGTGGATCAGGGACCCCAAACCTCCTTAGTGTGGAGCTTTCTTCCCAGGGCAGTAGATCTGGGGATGAGGTAGCCTCAGCCATGGCTTGACCTGCAGACGGGGACGCTGGATGGTGTTAGCTGGAGGTGCTAAGTGGATGGGGGACCTGAGACCCCAGCTGTCAGGCAGGTCCCTCCCACCCCACCCACCATTCTATGACTAGAACTCACTTGGACGGCCCAGCCACCTCGGCTGGGAGCCTCTCCGTGTGACCTGTGACCGCAGGGCAAGCCTTTTGCTTTCCTTCCCAAAACGCTGGTCACATCCTCCCATTCATCAGCAGCTGACCGCAATTTCCTCCTGTCACCTCCAAACCCCTATTTCTTCCTGGCTTCCTCCTGGGCTCTCTTCCACATGAGAACAATCCAATCTTGCTAGTGCACCTAAGGAACACACTCTCCTTTCGTGTTCCATTTGCATGAGGAAACTGGCTCTCACCTGGGCAGCAATGGCTGCCTGCAGTGTCCACATTGTCCCTGGGTCTAGGTTGTGCAGGGAGGCAGCTTTGTGATGCGCTCTGAAAACCCCATTATTAAGAGCTTTCATCAGCTCCATTCCCCAACCTGACCACCCCAGGGGGTCATCTGACTCTGCGCCCTGGAGAGGCTACAGCAACAGGGCTGACGTGGTGAATTTCCTTGGCTTTGTCACAGTCTTTGGGAATTCAGACCTTTCCAAGTTTATGTTATGGTTAATGTGATTAGGGGAAAAAACACAACTGTAAATAAGTGGCAATTATACTGAAAATGGGGCCAGCCAAACAACTCAGCAGATTAAAGCATCTGCAAGCAGGCACAGGGGCCGGGGTTCAATCCCAGGGACTGCCATGCCGGACCCACCCCTGGGGTGTGCTGAGATGGCAACTGAGACTGGGCCTGGTGGAGTGCGCCTATAATCCCAGCTCTTGGGAGGCTACAAATAGGCAGATCACTACAAGTTCAATCTAGTAGTGAGACCCTGAATACTCTTTAGATCCTTCCCTAAAATTAAAAACAAAAATTAAATTTAAAAAACATACTGAAAATGGCATAAAAGCCTCAAAAAGAAAGGGATGGGGGGGGAAATAAACACAGTAATTTTTTTAAAAAATGTATTTGGTACATGATTTTACTACACAGCTCAGACTTGTGGTGATCCTCCTGTTTTCAGTTTTCCTAATGCTGGAATTACAGGCATATGCCACCATACCTGGTCTCAGCCGGTTCAGCACACCTAGGCGCAGGGCCAGCACAGCATGTGGTGCCAGAGATTGAACCCCAGTCTAAGCAGATACTTAGTCCGCTGAGCTATCTCACCAGCCCAAAATACAACAATTCTAAGTGACAGAGAGCGTAAAAGAGATTCAGAGTTTTCCAACTGCCGAGGAAGTGCTGTGGGAATTTTTAACTAAAAGCTTCATACTTAAAATATGAACATACACTACGTAAAAATTATTTGAAGAACTCAGTTCTGCTATTCTGCAACCACTACAATTCTTATAAAAGTATATTCCCTATTCCTATAAAAATATAGATACACACTAGGAGTATAACC
>PVKN010013495.1:0-19885 GCA_004027915.1 Capromys pilorides | reverse complement strand
GAGGAAGAGGAGTCATCCAACAAGATGAAAATCCTTTAAAACATGAAATATATAGGAAAACAAAGAATCTGAGCATTGTAGGGAAGGTATCACCTGGGAAAAACTGGTACTTTCAACTATAACATCAGGTTCAATTCCTCAGGTGATGCGTGAGCCTCTTCACAGTCACACAGGATATTCTCCAGCCTTTTCCCTGTAAAGACCCAATAGCTCAACCTTACATTCCAGCTTCAGAAAAAGCTTTCTGCATTCATTAAAAACCAACATGATCTTACAGCCTGGTATGTCTCTTTCTCTGAGCTCTGCCCTCAGCTTAAAGCAAATCAACTACCCTTTCCAGGCCAAACAAACACCTACTGACATTCAAGACTTAATGAGCTCCAAGGCGCCCTGCTGCTGAAGCCGTTCTGGTCCTGGTCCAGCCTCAACTTCCAGCCTAGAACGTGTTCAGAAGGTTCCTGAGGAATGCGGCTGAGCCACCGCTGCCCGTCGGCTTCTCTGGCAGGATAGTGAGCACCTGGAAGACGCAGCCCTTGCCCCGCTACAGATGTGATGTGAGGGTTGTGACTCTCCTGTCTCAATCAGCTTCTCCAACTTTAGAACCAGAGTTGACTGCTGGATATCATCCAGGTGGGTTAACCAGAGTTACTTATCTCATTAATCTTGGAAACGACCTGTTATTAATGCATTTTCAAACAGCTCTTCACCAAGCTCATCAACGGAAGTGAAGTGTGTATGTTCCGAGCATTTACGACACTCCACAATCAGACCAGTCCCTAGCACCTGAGGAAATGACATCAACTCAATATTCCAAACTCCAAATTTAACCACTCTAATTTTATTAACAGTTCTTTTGGGGGCTTGTACAACCCAACTATGTGGGTGCCCTAGATCTTACAAAAGCTTTTCAATCTAGATGTGGCACAAATGGCTTTGAGAACAATACACACAGTCACAAATGGGTCCAGAGGAAGCGCTCAGCTGCACGACCTTCCTACAAAAACGCCTCTGCCCAAGCACCTCAGAATGCGCCCCTGAAATATCAGCCTTTTGATTTTGTCTCTAACAAACCACCCTTGGATGTTTGTCACATCTCTTTGCGTCTTCACATCTGAACTGTCAGCTACAGGACCGAGAGGGTGCATCTAGGGCTTTCTGTGCCCATGTTCTGCCTGGCACAAGGCAGAGGATAAACGCTGGGTGGAAACCAGACAGACGGGGAAGAGGCCCGTGGTACAGGGTGCAGCGCCACAGCCCTGCCTGGGTCGTGGCTCAGAGCTGCCTGCTTCCAGAACAGCGATGACAAGCAGGTCTGCGGTCTGGGCCAAGCAGCCACAAAGCTCTTGAAGCAAGCTCATGATTCTTTACATGGGGAATGCGAGCCCCATGGCAGGAGGAAGCTGGGAACGGGGCAGATGCCACAAAGGAAGGAAGGGGTGGAGGGAGGAGAAAGACAATAATGAGAACCCAAGAACCACTTGACTTACACACACACTGCCAAGGGAAAAACTGAGAAAAGGCACAAGAAGAAAATGAAAACCTTTCTTCTTTTTGGTGCCAGAGATTTCATCCCTTCTACCTCATGTGTGGATTCCACTTTGTCCAACTCTATGACACAAACTTTTGTCTTGGAAATGAAGTCAAAAACAAGTCTTCGTGAAACATTTGGTAACAAAAAAACATAATAAGCATGAATACAAAAATAGCAAGGACCCACCCATAACTTCTTCCCATTTACAAGTCAGGGTCCAGCCATGATTTCACATGCGCATTTCATATATGTATAGTGTATACATGTGACCTTATATGTACATGATATAATACGTATCTTTCTCACAGATGTTTCTAAACACAAATTAATCCAGTCTTCCAAAGACTCAAGTTCCTTCATACCAGAATAAGCAAAACCAGATGTGATCCTTCCAGTCAAATGGGGTGAGAAAGACACTCACCCTGTTGAACAGGTCATCAAAAGCCAGTGGCTGCCTCAGCAGACACATGGCTCCCTGAGAACCCTGACCAAAGGCCTGACACGGGGTGGCCTGCACTGTAGGAAGCAGCACTCCTGAGTCCAAATATGTCCTACTGTCTCTGGAGAACCGAGCCTGCAGTAGAAATTCAAAGAATCCAACAACCAGAAATAATTGCAGGACAGATACATAAACTAATGGAAGGCAATATGTGCACATGTTTAATAGTCATTTTTAAAGGCACAAAGCACTTGAGAAAATATCCAGAGAGGTCATTAGAATTTCACACTTGTTTTAGGGTCCACTGCCTTCAAGGGACACACTGGACAGACCCCGGAGCTAGCCTTACCATAGTCACGGCCTAGGACTCTACCCACATCCAGTCTGTAGGTTCACTACCTTTAAGCTGGAGACTGGCATATGGGGCCCATGGGGGTCCACGGGGTGGCATAAACTACCTGCTGCCTTATGACATTCCAGCAAGTGCTAACAGTGGCACCTTCCCCAGTTACTATGCCAGGTACCGTACTACACTTTCTGAGACTCATACAGATATTGAGGACGAAACTTATGTGTGGGATAAATGGTTATTAGAATGGGACTCCAATGAATAATCCGCACAATTGTAAAAAGCCTCGTTTCCGGAGAAAACCAACTAAAATTCCCCATCTTCCTCTGAAAATATATCTGTCTCTTATCAGGTGATAGTCCTTTGAAGAAATGCTCTGATACACCACCTAAGGGGAACATCAGTAATTGTTCTGTGCGCTGTATTCCTTGTAAGAAACAACCAAAAATAGGATTATGGCTTGACTTATCACCTTAATTTAGCAGGCCGGCTTTCTATAAGCCCCAGCAGACCTCACAAGCCATGCGTGTGTGGCGGCTCCGGGAGGCTCTGCGGGCGCTGATAGTGCTGCCTATGCCTTGCAGGGTGACTCAGCTCACACTCCTCCTTTCCACCTGAATCCCCTGGGGTGTCTCTTACCGTTCCAGCTTAAGCCAAGCCAGCCCCCGAAGGGAGTGCGGCCCAGAACACCTTCCACTCCCGCCTTTTGGAAACTGTCCTGGTCCTTTTGGTGCCTAAGTGCCTCTCTGCCTCTGCTCTCTACTCCCCATCCCACCTGTGCCATGGAGCTTTTCCATTGAAACAGCCCCTGGCCTGTTTTATCCCTGAAATTCTGACAGCCCTATTGGCACAGCAATCTAATAATTCACTCTTAAAAAGTACAAATGCATGATCCATCTTCCTCCCGAATTGTGACTGGTTCCATTCCCCAATTCCTGGACCCCATTTCCTAATTCCTTAACAATCTCCCACAGTATCAGACACGAGGGTACATATTCCCCCGAATGCTGCTGAAGTGCTAAAAAATAAGATCACAAGGAATGTCTTGTATTAGAGTAAGGGGCACAAATTTGCTCCCTCAAGGGTCACAATATGTCCACTTTCCACTTTGCCTAATATGACTCGGTCTCGATCCTGCACCAGCCTCTGGGTTAAGCATTAGGTTCTTAATTCAGAATCCATTGTATGGATTTCTCAACCAAAGATGATCGACTGTAATGTCTTCTAATAAATAAGAAAACATTTGGATGTGCCAGCTCTTAGAAAATGGAAAAATGAATAGCTGTGCCAAAGTGTTTTCTTTCTTTTTTTCCTCTTTAATTCCTCTCTGCAATATAACCAAACTGGCAGCTCCCTGGAGGGACACCAAGTCAGCTAATGTGCTGCTGCTGGTGCATCCTACAGGAGTAATAAACCACTGCCCACCCCACCACCACTGCAGTAACACAGAATAACAAGTGGCTGTACTTAACACAGAGCTAGCAATGTACTCCAGGAGGGTGCTTGGTAAGCCTCAAAAACATCTGCAAGGAGCGTGCGCAGTGCTGCATGACTACCGTCCCAGCTCTCATGAGGCTGAGGCAGGAAAAGACAAGCGGCAAAGATGCTGTAGCTAATGAAGGGAGGCTTTCTCTCCCTGAGACTCCCTTCCTCTCAGGCACTAAGTCATGTCCACCATGACTGTGACTCCCTGGCCAGCAATGTCAGGACACCAGGGAGTTCATTTTACATGTGGGGATTCGAGCTGCAACCCTCAGCCAGACTTAGATGGTGGGAGAGTAAATCAGGGCCCACCAGTCTAGACCGATTCTGAGCTCTGCTTTCTGAACAGCGCTCTCCTACTGTAGCCTGACTCAGTTCTCAGACCCAGCGTGCCCCAGAGGAGCTGCTCCAAACCTTCCAACATGGCTGCTGTGTAGACACTCAGGGCACTGCTTAGTGACCGCCAGGAGCCACAGGCCAGGGGAGCCCGCCCCACAGGTCAACATGGCTGCATATGATAATGGCTGTGGATTAAAAGGCGTTTGTATCATGTGCCAACAACAGTAAATAAATTGTCATGCATGGGGGGAATCTGTAAGCAGGACAGACTCACTGAGCTTAGCAGCACCAGTGGAAGCACCACAGAGCAGCCAGGTAGGGCTGGAGAACACCCAAGATGCGGCAAGGACTGAGGTCAGAGGCACAGGTTCCTGCCAGCAGCATGCAGGCTTTCTCCAACGTAGCCTTCCAGCTGGGACGATATCCAGCATCATCTCTCTCTCTCTCTCTCTCTCTCTCTCTCTCTCTCTCTCTCTCTCTCGCTGGGTCAGTGTTGTGGTTTGTAGCTAGTTGTCCCTCCAAAGCCTCATGTAAATCATGGGGCTGTCAAGCACGCTGTTCAAGGGGCAGGGCTTGAGGGGCCATGACCAAGAGAGGCACTAACCGTTAAAACTGACAGCAGGCTCTGTCACAGTGCCCCACCCCCCAGGCAACGGTTTCGCGCAGAGGTATGCAGCAGATCCTCCAGGACACGGCGGCACCCCAGCCCCTCCTCCATCCCTATAAAGTGGGGCAGCATCTTGAAACCTCTAGTAACTGTGAGCTAATTAACCTTTCCTTCCCTAAGCTTGTGTGGTGGGTATTTGTCCCTGCAACAACAGAACAGTAACTAAAACAGGCTGTCTTAAGGGTGGGTCTGGGGATCCAACTGCCACCCCCTATGCCTAACTGGGACTGCCCATGCAGGCCCTTAAACCACTGGGCTAACCTGCAGACTCCCCAACAAGGCCATATTTCTTAGAGGATTATGAATACTGATTAGGGACATCAGGATTTCGGCACTCCTGAAGGGCCATAAGGTGGGAAGCGGTGTCGGTATTCAGACAGGTCACTAGCGGTCCACTTCTCTTCTCACTGTGGTCTGGGGTATGGTAGGAGAAGAGAAATGGGGGGCAGAGCCATCACCAGGCTGTTCCCTGGATTCAAAGGCTAAATAACTAAATAAAGACAGGAGAAAACACAAGTCACAGTTCTATAGACTGAAACTTGACTATTCAACCCCATTTTACTGTGGCTGATAGCCTCATTCAGAACTTTAAAAAAAAATTAGTAATAGTAAAAATATCCTGTTATCTAAAAATGCTTTACTGTTTTCTGTTTCTTTGATTTGCCCCCAGAAGTCTACCTGAAAGGCCTGTGAGCATGGTGGTGGGGTCACGTCATACCCTAGGGAGCCCTGGAGGAGGCTCCCCGAATTCCCAGCGCAGGACTCCGATGGAAGGAAGAACTAACTGCTGGTACACGGACAGAATAACAAGCAGGACCATGGGAGGCCAGAGCCACAGGGAGCAGCCAGGCAGGGAGACAGCAGTCTGCAGATCGGAGGAGGACAGCAGAAAACGGGCAGGGAGCCAAGGAAGCCAGGACCCACCCAGAGGCCTGCGGCCTGTGGCAGGGTCAGCATGGCTGGAAGAACCCTGGAAACAGGTGCGGGGAGTGGCCTTCAGGATCCTCTGGACCGATCTCACTTAGAGGGGCAACTTGTTGAAGGGCACCAAACTAGCGAGCAAAAGACCTAGGGCCAGAACCCAGCAAAGCTCTGTGGCTTTTAAAACATGGAAACAAGCCAAGTACAACAGTCCACAACTGTGAGGCTAGCTCTGGGGAGGTCGAGGCAGGAAGAGCATGAGTTGAGGCCAACATAGATACCTCAGTGAGACTGGGCCAATCAATCAATCAAGGCTGAGGATGACATAGCTCAGTGGTAGAAAAGCCCTGGGTTCAACTTCCAGCCACACACACACACACACACACACACACACACACACACACAGAACGCAATGCAAATGTCATCGCAGTTTAACTGCAACAACTTCCCAGTCCCACACTGCCAGAGGTACACTAGGATTGACTAAGGTGGAGTAGAGCCAGGCGATGGACCTGGATGCTAGTGGTCCTACCATTCAGAGTCACTCCGAGCGAGTCACTACGCTGCGCCTCAGTCTATGAGTGCACATAGCTCCGAGTGACCGAGCCTACTGATACACGGAATGCGCATCGCATGAAACAAAAATACAGGCTACAGAAAAGCGAGGATTTCTTGGGGAAATAATCATCTTGGTACTGGTTCCTTCCGCACACCTGCTCCAGCCCCCAACTCATCCAGCCACAGGTTATTACCTTCTTCCCACAACACTTGGGACTAAGGCATCTAAAAAGGGTCACTGCTGTCCCCCAATCCATCAGGGTCCCTCTAGTCTGATATTAGACTCAAACTGTCCAGAAAAGCAGCCAAGGCTCTCAGTGAGCACTTATTTAAACCTGCGCTGCCTGGCCCATCGCCCCTTAGAATCCACTTCCAGGAGCCTGACTTCTCAAGTTCTCTCTTGGCCCTCACTGCCTATAGCCCAATACCACCCACTCCATCGCACCTCACCTTTGGACCCTCATCACATTCTCAAGAGCCTGAAGTCCAGATTCAGGAAACCCGGAAGCCTCCCTCCCCTGCCTGTGGGCTCCTTGACACTGTCTGCAGTGTCTTCAGCTTTCACAGTGCCCTCGCCCCACCTCCTACCATCATTCCCCAGCAAGGCACTCAGAGGTTCCAGTCTTTGTGGACTAGGCCACAAACCAATCCAATGGCCTCCACTACAGATCCCTAATGTCCCAAACCCTCAGCACTCACCAAAAGCCCGTCACACTACTGTGAAGCCCAGCACCAAGACCCTGCCACCTAGCTCTGCCTCCAGCCATCACCTTGCTCTCGGTGCTCCCCAATTACCCTGTGTGCCAAGACGAGGGTTTCTCAACCTCAGCGCACTGTCTGTGAACCGCTGGGGATCTTGCAGACTCTGAGGCAGCAGGCTGTGCTGGTCCTGAGCATCCTCCACAAGCTGCCCAGGCTTCTGGTCCTCAGACCACAAGAAAAATTACACCCATTAAGTTTGTTTATTTATTTTTATTTTTTTGCAGGACCAGGGTTCGAACTCACGACCTTGCACTTGCCAGGCAGGCACTTGTGCCATGGAGCTATCTCCCCAGTCCCTTACCCATTAAGCTTAATGTTTGCATCTTTCTACATACGTTAAATATCCTGCAAGATGGGTGTTCTTCCCATTTCACAGATCCAAGCTGGGCATGGGTGTGTACATCTGTAATTCCAGCATTTGGGAGGCAGTGGCAGGAGGATCACTGCACCGTAGAGGCCAGTGTGACCTACTTAGTGAGTTCAAAGCCAGCCTGCACTACAAAGTGAGACTTTGACTCAAAAAACCCTCATTTTACTGACGCAGAGAGCAGCTCACAGGGTAAAGAAACCTGTCTGGCCTTCACACTACTGAGAGACAGTACTCAAGTGGAGGACTGAGGCCAAGACTTGAGCCCTATTTTTTTTCTTTATATAAGTGATTTTTCTGTGGAAGCTACAGGGAGTGCGAAGAACGTGAAGATCGGAAACAGTTACACATGTAATATGACATTTTTTTCTTTTTTTCAAGGTAATGGAGACTAAACACAGGGCCCTCATAATGAGTTACTTTCCCTGCCCTTTTTAATCTCTCTCTCTCTCTCCCTCCCTCCTCCCTCCCTCCCTCTCTTTCTCTCTCTCTGAAATAGTTTCTCATTACACTGCAAAGCCTGGGTTCAAATTTGGAATTCTTTGTCTCAGCACACAAACACGCACCACCTTTCCCCAGCTGACGTGCATGGGAGAAAAAGTGCTTGTGAAATGCAGAGTCCTGGCACTGGGGCTTCTGTCCAACAGCTGGAGACCTAAAAGCAGCTATCAAGGAGTAAGCTGATTATACCAATCCATACAGAAGACACACAAAGACATACGGGGAAGCTTCACGTGCGTGCTGAGAGAAAAGACACCGAGATTCAGTACCCTCAACCCCTGTAGCCCAAGGATCACGAGCCACCTCTGAGCCTGAAGGTGTGTGACCTAGGGGACTGCAGATGGTCATTTCCCATGTGTGCTGGATGGGTGATGCTGGCACAGTTCTTCCATGCCCACCTTGGGATGAGGTATTTGGAGGTAAGCGCTGAGAAGCTTGGTGGCATGGCCAGCAGCTGGTTTCCCATTCAGCAGCCAAGCAACAGGAATTAGAAGGTGGCTGGGGACACTGAGGCCACTCCTGGGCCACGGAAGCTGAAGCACTGCAGAGACTGCAGCCATGACACGCTGCTCCCTCGTGTGCTTCTCTGCTTTTCTCTTCCCTCTTCTACACCCCAAGGCCGGGGCTGTGTTTGGGCCCTGGCCCCATAGCGCCTCCTCTGCAGGAGTCCATGCCCAGACGGGGTCACTCCTGCCTCCTGCCTCCAGCCCACTCCCTCAGGACAGCCTCCTGCCTGGCCCTGCCCGTCGCACACTGGACTGTCCTGGACCCTGATTTCGTGCCCAGCTATCACCTATACAGGGTTCTTCTGCTTGCACCACTCAAGAGGTTGGGCATCGGTCCCTCACTCAGAAGTTCCTCACCCGCCCCACAAACTCCTCCACTTGCGTTCGTTTGCTTTCTCCTTTATTGTTTGATCCGACTGCACATTGTCCAACCCAGGGGCTTTTATTTCCCTTTATCCTTCTGGTTTTCAGGCATCTGCCCACTCCCTCGCCAACAAGTGCATTCCCGGCCACCCATCTGGCTTCCGATGAGGTGCTTGCCTGATTCTTTCCGCACTCCTCTGACTCCTCCTTGTACAACTGTCTAATTCCTGTTGCCTGGCTGCTGAATGGGAAACCAGCTGCTTGCTGGCCACGCCACCAAGCTTCTCAGCGCTTATCTCCAAATACCTCATCCCAAGGTGGGCGTGGAAGAACCGTGCCAGCATCACTCATCCAACACACACGGGTCACACACCTTCAGGCTCAGAGGTGGCTTGTGATCCTTGGGCTACAGGGGTTGAGAGTATCGAATCACGACACACCTACAAGCCACCTGACACCCATAGAGGTCCCTCACTGCCGCCCATAAGCCGGGAAGTGCTGGCCTACGCTACGACTAAGCAAAAGCACGGGAAGAGCCGTCTCCAGGATATTCTTGGCTTGCTGTCACTTTGAAGGTTTGAGAAGTCACTGATCTGCCTGCAAAGTGCCTCCACCTCATTAGGATTCAAAGGTAACACACATTTTGAAATGTGCCCTGAACCCGTAAGCACAATTCAGCTCTTCACCATCCTACGTCGAATTCATCCCAGACAGAGCTGCACTCACCACTTGGTCCTTCTCCATCCTCCTAAAATATCCCAAGTGATGTAAACGCTTTCATGTTTCAGCTGCTTAGAAAGGTGTGAAACAGGATGCAGTTAAAGCCCCAGAATATCATACTTAAACTTGAATCATGCCACTTAGCAACTCTATAATCCAGCACAGACACTTGAGGACCATCGCAGAGAAACCAGCCTTCGAAGAACTCAAACATACACGCAGTGCCGTCATTATCTTCAGCCTGCTGGAATCACACCGCCGGCAGGCAACACCATTAACCACTGGGCCTATTTCCGCTGCTTCCCATAGACCACAGTTGGTGTGGGGAGGAATAGTCCAAGATCTGAAAAACCACTGACTGTGCCAACTGCAGCTTCGCCTTTTCCATAAGATAAATTATGAAGAATTTTTGCCAGTGCAAGTTATTTTCCCAAAGCAGAGTCCAATGGCCTTGCTATCCTGCCTTTAAGAAACCAATGCAATTAAACCAAATAGCTCTGAACTGCCCCTGACGGCCTCCCCGCAACATCATTTGATAAAGTGAGATGCAAACACACACTGACAGCCCACACCTTATTTAACCAGCAGACACAGTGGCAATATGAAAATGTACATTCAATCTACGAGGGAAGACTCAGTTGAGCAGCTCATCACTAAAACAAAATAGCCATCTAAATGCCCGACTAGCCCCACTGCCTTGTAAGGAATGATTACTGACAACTAGAGCTCCTATTCAGCAGGCCAGTAAGAATAATTATAGCCAGGGCAGGCATTAATCAGCTTGGCATATACAGGAATTCTGTTAACAAGGCTAAAATGAGTGCCAAGGAATCTCCGAAGGCCACAGCACTTCAAAGGCTGCTCGAGCTGCTGGATGGATTCACGAGGGCTCCTCCTGCTCAACCTTCCTCCTCCTTTGGTGTTTTCTGGAGGAGACTGTCTTTTGCTCCCTCTCCCTGGGGCAGCTGCGGGGACCAGCTAGAGATTGTGGTTGCTGCAGCTGAGAAGTGCACGCTGGCACAGCCAGTCCCTTCAGGAACTGTGCCTGGGCCAACCTCACCCCGGATCCTCCTATTTTTAACTAAGCTTCTGCTTTCAAACCGCTATCAGGCTTTCTGCCTAAATTAATCGTAAGCAACGTACAGCCCAAGGTGACAGTGAACACCTATCAGCCAGCTCCTCCTCGGCCGAGGTAACATGGAGTCCTGGGATCCAATCCTGGCTACGCTGGATTTGTATTTCATATTCGGCATCTGTAGGATTAGGCAAGTTGTTTTAACTTTTCTGGGCAGCACTTTGTTCATCGAGAATAAGGAGAAAATAATGGCGCCTTTCTCAGAATGTCGCTGGGAGGAATAAGCGACAGATGAAGATCCTGATGCTATAAATTGTAGATAGCTATTAGCTATTATTACTCTGGGCCTGTTAGGTGTAGAACCCAGTAAAGAACCTATGAGAAAAGAACAGGACTTGGCATGTGTGGCTCAGTTTAAGAGCACTTATCTAGCATGCTTAAGGCCTTGGGTTTAATCCCCAGCACTGCCCATATATATACATATGTGTACACACACACACACACACATACACACACACACACACACACACATTTGTATGCACATGCATTGTATAGGCATAGCTATGCCAAGCAGGAGAGTGGACACATACTTCTTTTTGTCTTATATTCTCTGTAAGAGATACAGACTGCAAGCTGTCACCCCAGGACCCCTTCCTTCCTCCACATGGCTGCAGGCTTCTCTGCATTTCCCAGCTTCTCTTGCAGCTAGTATGATGCAAAACTCAATGCTCTTCAATGACATATGCACAGATTTGGAGAGGCCATGTCCAAATTTAGCTCAGGAGGTCTCCATGTAGTTCAGTTACACTACTTCCTCCTTTCTAGGGCTGGGGTGGTGATAATGACAACTGAAGTCATCTCAGAAATAAATCATCAGCTGAAGACAGAATTGCTGGGAGGGAGCCTGGGCGCCATAAGAACTACCACGTGAAGGACAGAATGCGTGACCACACAGGGTCCCACCCAAGCTTCCCCACGGAGCATGTCCTGGGCTGTTACAAAACACATTTGTGTTTTCTGAACCACTATGATCTCAATTCACTTGCTAGGACCATTTAGCCTATGTAATTAATGCTTTTTTTTTTTAATAGTATTTAGCTATTAAAATATAGATGGAATGCCTTTATCACTTAAAACTATGTAATGGATTTACAAAAATTAAAAAACAGACATAAAGAGACACGTTAATCCCTCTCCACAATCTCCACTCCCCAATTCATGCTGCATACTAGCTGAGGATTTACCACCTTCAAACACATCACCCTGCTGTGTTAATCACACCATGCAAACTTTCGATGGCTGTATACTTCCCAGATAGGAAGGTGTAGCTGTTTCTATGCATCCGGTTAGTTACTACTTATCCGACAGCCACTATTACACATCCTATTAGGAACAGCGTAGAACAGTTAGCAAGACAAGTGTAGCCCACAGGGCGCACAAACAAGGTGGAGATCTAGACCAGCAAATAATCACCCAGTAAGACAGATGAGTGACAAGAGCAGGCCAACAGGCAGCACCGAGAGGCCATGGATGTACCCCTCACCCTTCAGACAGTTCAGCACAGTAAGTACCAAAGCTCCTCTCACCTCATTACACGGAACTCCTGTGCCATTTCAGAGGGAGCCACACTGTCCCATTCATCTACACTTTATGCTTTTCCCCAGAGTAGAGATGCTCTTCTATCCTTTCTTTGAAAAGTCTAATTATCCTCCAAGCGCAGCTCAAATGTCACCTCCTCAGCAAGAGCAACACCAACCCCCTAAGTCAAAATTAATCATCCTCTTCCCTCCTTCCCACCAGCGCTTGGTTTCTACTCAGGTACTCTCATTCTATCCATTTTATCTCCTGCCCATTCAACGTCCCCAACCAATCGCAGGTTGCATTTGTCTGGCACTCGCAGGATGGAACACTGTTACGGACACAGTGCATATGCAACAAATTGCATGAGGAACGGATGGACGAGGTAGGGGTGACAAAGGCAAGATAAGTGAAAATCTGCCTTAGGAGTTCAGTGGTCCTGGCGGGGTCCTGGTAGGCAGGCTTACGTAGGAAAGCTTCCCAGAGAAAATGGGCTCTTAGGGGAAGAGAAAAAACAGAGGCAAGAGGAGGTAGGAGGGGCAGGAAGGCTCAATATATTCTGTATAAAGAACACACAGCTTCCTTAGAATGAAAGGTCAGTCAGAAGGAAGACTGGTGGGGAAAGAATACAAGAGGCAGCCTCTCCTTGGACGAAGAAACTACTGGGAGCCCCAAAAATGATCTTCTAAGAAAAAACAAATTGAGCAGGGAGGCTGGAGGAAAAGGTCCACAGGCAAGATGTGAGAAGTTCCTGGGTGAGGAACCTTGAGAACCTGGCTTAAGTAGTAGCTGCAGAAAGCAGACTGGAAGATGCTCCACACTATGCAACCAGAAACCTCTACAACAGAGGGGCAGAGTGAGCACAGAGGTCATGGAGAGCACTGATACCAAGATTCTGCGCTGGCTGCCAGGCCTGAGCAAAGACGATCTTGCTTATCAACATATTAAGTTCCAGCAATCAGTACAGTGCTAGACTGGGGGAGGGGGTCCTTCCAAGGGGTCAGGCCGAAGCCGCATCAGGTGAGCTTCTCAGGTCAGAGGTGACAGGTAGAAAACATGGACTGTGCAGCTTCCAGGACAGGAAGGTGTAAAGGCATTGGCTGGGACACCACAAATTCCTTGTGCGGTTAACAGGAGACCTCCAGCCAGGGCCAGACGCGATGGTGCACAGCCAGGATTTCCCAGGCTGCTCCACCCGCACTATTCACTCCTGCTGGTCTCTCTCTGCTCCCTCTCTCCTTTCCTCATAAACAGCTACTCAAGGGCTTTCTTCCCAAACTTCTGCCTCATCCCGCCCCGGCACCTGGTGCAGGATTGTGAGCTGCCAGCGCTGAGAGGAATCACTCTCGTAAACTGCAAAGCGCAGGGCAGCTCTGCAGAGCAGTCCGCTGTACAATCTGTGCAACCACAGGCCACAGCACTGCTGGACTTAGACTCCTGAGCCTATTAAACAATGTGGACTGTCACGGGCAATGTACAACAGAGCTCCCAGGAATCCCAGAGCACAAGGGAAAGACCGGAAGCACTAGACTCACAAGCCACAAGGGAAAGCCAGTAAAACTCAGCCTTTCTGCCCTGGATGGGCGCTAAGGCAGCGGCCCGGAGGAACTCTCTGATGTCATTTGATGAGTTTGAGTAATCCCTCGGTAAAGGTACACAGTCGCAGCTAGAAAGGCTAGTTCACAGGCGGTGGGAATCGTGGCGGCTGGGACCCTGTCGCCCTGGTGCCAGCAGGAGGGGCGTGGCCGAGGAAGCCCTCTACTGGGACCTGTGGGCCAGAGGAGCACAGCAGCCATTTACCCTGTGTGCAGCTGGGGACTGGATGGGACACACAACACTCATCACACGCTCAGCAAGATTCAGATCTAGCTCCTCTAGGTGTTTGGGAGAGAAGAACTTGGGGCCAGGTCTCACGATTCTGCACGTTCAGGGTGACATTGACCACAGGCATCAAAAAATATCAAAATATTTAAGGGTCAGCCCTCCTGTACTAGGGTGGGCACCTAGTAAACCTTATTTCTGTGTCTGGTTAAGATCACCATGTGTATCTATGCGAAGATGGTGTCTATGTATGGAGTGAATGGAAAATGGAGAGGGAAAAAAAACCATGAAAGATTCTTTGAGTGGGGGTAGGGCGTCGTGCCAAGCAATCCCAAGGCAACACGGGTTTCTAGAGGGTGGAAGGCAGGAGGTCATGGTCAGGGAGGAAAAGTAACAGGTAGAAAAGTTGGAAAACGGCCCCCAGGCTTTGTGTAGAAATATGTGGCTCAGCACCTTAAAGAAAAGCTAAAAGACAAGACTAAAGCAGATCTAGCCACCACTACAATGACGGAAGAGAGATCGCACACCGATTGTCATTGTCACGCTCTGGGCCACCCATGACCTTCCTAGAAGGAAGTTGATGGATTCTCCCGCTTCCCTGGAAAGGCATCCCGGCATGGGCTCGCGTGTGTGCACAGAGATCCAGAGGGTCGCAGCGACCACAGGGCAGATCAAAGACTCCGATTTCCGCGCCGGAGTGGGGGCCGCGGGCCAGGAACCGCAGGCACCTTCCGGGCCGGGAGTTCAAGGTGAGCCGGCCCCCGGCGGCCAACAGGTAGAGAGAGCTGGGGGGAGCCGTCCACGGGCCACTCCCCCCGCACTCGCCGGGGCGAGGCTCGGCCCCGCAAGGCGGCTCCGTGCGCCCCACGCGAGGCCCGGCGGCTGTGCTCCGGGCTCGGGCCGCCCTGCAGCCGCTCCCCGCAGGGCCGCCCGCGCCCCGGGGCCGGGTCTCCCGGGAGCCGCCGGGCACCCTCGCCGCCCAGGCCGCGCGCTGCAGCCGCGCCCCACCGAGCCCCCCGGCGCCCCGCCGAGCCGCGTGCACTTACCCAGCCACAGGAGCGCCAGGAGCGCCAGGAGCGGCGTCCTCGGCGCCAGGCGCCCCATGCTCGGCCGGCGGGAGCGGCCGTCCCCCGCCTCCTCCTTCCCGCCGCCTCTCCTCCTCCTCCTCCTCCAGCTCCGGCTGCTCCAGAGTCCGCGCTCCTCCGCTGGGCCGCGCGCCTGCTCCGCTCTCCTCGCGCGCCGAGCGATCCCAGCGCCGGGGCGTACGTGCGCCCGGGGCTCCGCTCGCGCCCGCCCGCTCCTCCCCGCCCTCCTCGCCAGCCGCCGGCCCGGAGCAGCCCCGCCGCGCCGCGCCGCCCGAAAGCGAAAGGCAGAGCCGCAGCGCCCGCCCGCCCGCGCCTCCCATCCGGCGCTTCGCCAGCAACAAACACAAACTTTCCCAAGCCCCGCCCCGCTCAGGTAACGGGGGCGGCGCCCGCCCGCCAGCTCCGCTTGCTCCGAGGGGAGGGGACCCGGCGCCCACCGCCCTCCCCGCCCCCGCGCGCCCCGGGCCCCCGCCCCGCCGCCGCCGGAACTCGCCGGGGCCGCCGCGAGCCGCCGGGACGTGTCTGGCCGTCCTGCCGCTCGGCCGGTCCCGGGACGCCCGCGCTTCCCCGCCGCGGAGTTGCCCACGCGTGCCTGCCGGAGCCCGCCTGCGTGCACGCCCCCCGCGGCCCAGCTCGGCGCCCCGACGGACGGACGGCTGGAGTGATGCCGAGAACCGAGGGGCTGGGAGGGCTTGAGGGGCGGCGACCGCGCCGTCGGGGGTGCAGGGCCTGAGGGTCGCCCGAGTACCCTGCAGGCGGGGAGCTCGCCTGGCCGCCCTGCCGCGCGCGCCACAGCTGGCCCTCTTCTGACCAGCACACCCCGCTCTCAGGGTGCCCGTGCCCGCTCCCCCAGCGCCCCACAGACATGCACTCTGAACAATCCACTGAGCTATTAATAGCTATAGGACTACATATGGAAGGTGCTCTTCCGACTTTGATTTTCTGCTTGAAGTGGACACAACTGGTTGCCCATAAAGAGGTGTTTTTTTTTTTTTGCCCACAGTAGAGTTTTGTGCTTTTGGTTTGAATACAAAAGTCCCTTCCGTGGGGGAGGAGGCGTGTCCAGTACCTCACCTGAAACTTCACAAGGATGATTCAGACACACAAGGAGAACTGAACCCCCGCCTTCTATCAATACTGTAATACAAAACAAATCACAGTTATTCCCCGGGGGAACTGCCCAAGACGAGCGCGAATGCTGCTTTTATTCTGGCGCACTTTTATTTTCACCAGCAAGTGTTTACTTCCACCAACCAATATGTTTTTAGCCATATATGAACCTTTTAGAAAGAGACTTAAAAAGTCGTTCCTCTTGCAGCACCATTCCTAATGGCTAAATCCTGGGAGTAGCTTGTATAGAAAATACAGTACCTATATTTAATGGAATACTACTTGGCTATAAAGAATGATAAATTTGAGACTTTTGTAAGAAAAAGAATGGGCGTGGAAAATATAATGTCGAGTAAAATAAAGCAGACACAAAAGCTTCCATACTTTATGGCATCTCCAAAGTACAAATGAAAACATGATAACGGATGGATGGAAAGGGACAAGGGGGTGGACTTTCTGCAGTAGGGAAAAGGTCCAAGGGATCCAGGGCGAGGAGAAAGGAGGGGAAGTAAGAATAAAGGGGCACCAAGTAGGGCAACCTACTTACCCCAATCAATATGAACATTGTATGTCATGACGTAAACAAAGACAACATCAACAGGAGTGAAAATAGGATGGGGAACTGGAGGAGGAAGGAAGGAGCAGGAGGAAAGGGAAGAGGATTCAAAGAAAGAAAAGAAGCATGCTGGAATCTGTATATGTCACTGTTTCGCAAGATGGTTGCGCACTACATGAACTTCAAACACATACAAATAGTATACAGAGCGGAGCGTGGTGGCACACACCTGCAATCCCAGCACTTGGGAGGCTGAGGCAGGAGGATGGGTGTGAGTTCGAGACCAGCCTGGGCTAAGAAAGTGAGCTTAAGGCCAGCCTGAACTGCATAGCAAGACCCTGTCTCAAAAGGACAAATAAAATACAAATTATAAAGAACTTATTCCTTTTTAAGAACTTAATATGTGTATTGAACGGCACACTTAACATGGCTAAAGTGGTGACTTTGGTGGTGCAGCTATTCTATCATAGTGAACAACAAAACTGATTCCATTCCTGCCTCCAAGCCATTCCCAGAGATGTTCACGTCTCCAGTCACCTATTTTCCCTGCTTGTCCCGATCTTTCCCTAGAATTTCTGGTCAAGGTTTTATCATTATTATTATTGTTGTTGTTGTTGTTGTTATTTCATTCAATCAGCCTTGGATGTAGGCCTGATTTAAAGGTTCTGAGATGCTGCAGTGATAGACAAGCATAAGGCCCGTCTCTCCCAGAAGCTCAGAGGTTGGCTCATCCACCTTTCCCTTTCTTCACCACCCAGAATGCTTAGCGTCTGGACGGCACATGGGGGTGCCTGATCACATTTGGATTAATGCAGCATATGCCCTGCTTCCATGTCTGTCTGGGAGTGCAAGGCTCGAAGAGTCTGGCACATTCTTTTAGTATCTTCCATGTTACAAGAGTAGATTTTTGCTTAAAAAAAAAAAAAAAACTCAAAATTCCTTGTTTAACAAATGAATGCAAGCCTAGGAGTGTGGCTGGCACACAGTAGGTCCTCACTATGCATTTATAGAGTGGATTAATGCCAAGTGCTGGACTAAATCCTTGAACAGCGGGGGTGAGTCAGTTCCTATCCTTGAGGTCCTCACAGTCCACATATGGTAACTTAATAGATATGGCAGTAGGTGTGGTGACACGTTCAAGGTTCAGTCATGACACCATCAGGGTGTGGTTAGACCTGGAGAATGTTGGCAGGATTATCTTCACAGAACGCCTGACTGCAAGGAGCCATGAACGATCACAAGGTATTAGTTATGAGGTACAGGTGGGGATGAACTTATAAGAAACCTACATTTAATACAAAAGGGATTCTTTTGTCCTCCCACCCCGCCTCCAGGTGTCATTAATTAATAGTGCATCTTACAGTCATGGAAATAATAGAGGTGAACCATTGACATAGTAGAAATAAGGAAGGCAATGAGGATAAGTAGCTGGCTGTGGGTGGAGGACAGTCCACTGTGTCACGAGAATCAGCCGAAGGGCCACCTTTGCAGTGGAAAGTAAGTGAAGTTAAGAGCTCCATAGAGTTGGATGTAGCCACCACAGCCTTTGCACGGCCCCAACTATCAACAGATAAAATACGTTGCTAAGTTCAGAAACACAGCCCTGTGGGGCCCTAGCACAGTATAGTAATTCATGACTCTGGAATCTGCTGATACTTTTCTCATGACTGGCACTTGTTTGCCAGAGTGAATAAGCACCTGTGTAGGTAACCTTCTGCTTAACCAATTGTTCTCACTTGCATTGGTATGTAGGCCTGCCTGGGGCAGGAGGACTTACTCTCTAGCAGTTCTAACTAACCCACTCCCCTCCCAGAGGAGGACAGTGAATCCTCACTTAGATATCCCCGGGCCCCATCACCATGAACTTCGGGGAGCTGCCTGCAGTGGCCTTGTTATCTCTTGGCTACACATACCTGGCCACAGGCATCACCTCTGAAAATCCCTCAGCGACCTCACACATTCTCCCTAAGTCCTGTTGAGATCAGGTGAAAACATCTATCCTTGGATTTTGAGGATGACACTGTTAAAAGGTTCTCGTGAAGGAATTTGCTGTTTCTTCCAAGATGCGCCAAGATTGCTCTGGGGTGGGGCTCACCCGACCCCAGCCACCAGCCTAGGCGCGCAGTCTCCAAATGACCTGACCTCTACTTCAGCAGGGTTTCAGAGGAGGATATGTGTTCCGTGGCAATGTTTCACTCTCACAATCATTTTCATTCAAAAGATGCCCTGTTCTGTGGCCAGGTGTACATTTCCCCAGTGAGTTAAACAAGGGATTAGCAATCAAAAATAAATTTGATATTCAATCATAGAACCTTTAGAGAATAGACTTAGCATTAAGAGCGGCTGGGAAAGGAAACACGCATTTTCTGGTGAGCAAGTCGCTCAGTTCTGGGGCGGCTGTGGGGAAGCTGTGAAGTGCGCGTCTGAGGAGCTTGGGGACAGCACTAAGTATGGTCTGCCTGAGGGATGGTCCTGTTCTGCGACCACCCAACCTTAGTCCTTCTCATCCTCTCTTCAGCCCTAAAAGACTAAAGTGGGAGGTGGTGGAGAAAATGTTCTTAGGGGACACAGAACACCCACCTCCGCCAAGCCAAAAATGTCTCCCAAGAGCCACCCCCATGCTGAACACCCACCCACACAGCGTTACTCCTTCAGGGACATCAGGGCGGAAGAGCATGAGGAGAAAATGAAGTAGACCAAGAGGAGGATTTGTAACAGAAGTGCTTTAGGAAAGCAAAGCTGTATGGCTAGCTCACGCCCCGACCATCAGGTGGACGGGGAGAAGGTAGAAGGCAGAAGAGCGAAGGGCGTGGAGCAGAAGGTCAACAGGCAAGAGAAGCTCGCGCCATTATGCAGAGTAGCACAAATACGCTGCCCTCGGGGTGGAAGCATCTCCTAAAGAATAGAAGCAGCAGAATCAAGAGTATGCAGACTGAGCTGCCGGTCTAGAGGTTAGGAGTAGAGGTGGGGCTGCTGGTGTTGGAACAGATTCTCCACCCCAGGTCTTAGCAGCCAGACGTCCTCGCAGGTGCCCGTCCAGCCCTGAGGCCCAACTGGAACACCAGGGAGGGACTCTATCACCTCTCAGGAAGGTCTCTATCAGCCTTCGCACAAAAGCCTCCCCAACCCACTGGAGCTGTTGTTCTGGGTTGTAC
>PVKN010013494.1:0-19890 GCA_004027915.1 Capromys pilorides | reverse complement strand
CTTCAAAAATAAATAAATAAATAAATAATAAAGTGTAATATATACTTGTGAACCCACATTCAATAATTTAAAATATGAAGTTTAAAGTAATATTTTCAGTATAGTTTTAAAACTCCACCTAAATTTTTCTGTTTCTTCTTTCTAAAAGTGCTTGTATTTTTTTACCAAATATTTTGTAGAAAATAAATAATAAATATCAATACTTTAATGTTGCATTATATTTAGATCTCCAATAGAAAATGCATGTTTGGAAATCATAATTTTTTATTCTTTACTGGTTAGCTACTCTTGACTTTCTTACTACATGTTTCACAGTGAAAATTCCAAAATTAATGAGCAACCATAATTTCCTTCCTAAAATTAAAAAAGGCCTCAAAACACTTATTTATGAGTACCTTCCTATATGTCCGTACTATTAATTTGCTTTATATTGTTTTAAAATACCAAAAACAAAATTGGTTTCAAAAATGAGTGGTAAAAAATACACACTATAATATTTAATGTTTTAACTATTTTTATAAACATTTTATTTGTTTTATTAATACCACCAGGACTAATGCTACTGACTATCACTTTCCCCTAAAACATGGAAATCAATCTAACACATACTGGTGCCTCTCAAAAGATAGCATTTTAAAAGGCATTTGATATTTTTTTTCTTTTAAGAACTTTCAAGCAGTAAGAAAAACATGTGACCAAAAGTGTTATGATTATCCATTAGAGACTTTCTTTAATATCTGTACCAATTTAGGTAACAATATAGCAAGATCCAAAGGTTAGTGATGACAATGTACATGTCAGGAAGACTGATACACAGTACCAATCCTGATAAAACTCATTGTCTCAAAGGAACTGTTAAGTGTTCAAAAGGTATATAAATAATTCACATTACATACAGAAGTGGCCCTTATTATAGTACACTGACCAGTATGTTTTTGGTTATTAAACATAATCCTGTGATTCAGATAAATGCATTTTCTGCATGCTCATTTGCAGAATGCTTCTGTTGGGTCTTGAGGACTCCTCATGACTTGTGGGGCTCCCCGAGGCCCTCTTTGTCCAGAGCCTCACTTGAAGCCCTGCTGATATCCATCCTGCCCAAAACCAGTGTAGTCCCAGGGAGCACTGAACTTAACTATGTATAACCACTCTTTGGAGTGTTAGAGAATGAGGGGTGTTTGTTAACCACCATAGCCTCCTCTGACACCATTAGTGGGGCCCCAGGATCCTTTTATCAAGCCTGTACTGCCATGGGAACAGTGTGTGTATCCAGTGGCATTAATGACATTGACATTGTGTAATCATCACTACTGTCCACCACCTCTAAGTCTTTCATGTTCTTTAACTAAATACAGATACATCAGTTAGTCTTCCTCCTCCCTTAATTCCTGAATTCTACCATTCTATTTTCTATTTCTATAAATATGCCTAAGTTACTTTATGTCCAAATAAGTGGAATCATACAGTATTTGTCTTTGTGACAGGTTTCTTTCACTCAGCATGATTTCTTCTAAGTTCATCCATGTTATGGCATGTGTCAGAATTTCCTTCCTCTTTAAGACCAAATTTTCTACTGGATGTTTACACTAATTTTATTCATCAATTTATCTCTTCATGGAAACGTGGGCTTGTTTTCACCTTTTGGCTATTACATTTAAGGCTGCCATGAGCATGTGTGTACACATATAGTTTCAGGTCCTGCTTCTCCCTTCTGTTAATAAATTTAAAATGGGATTCCTGGGACATATGACACTTTTGTTTTATTCTTACAAGAGCACCCATTTTGTATTTCATAGTGCCTGTCCCAGTTTCCCATTAGAAATGCACAATGATTTTGATCTCTCCATATTCTCATCTAATTATGTTTTTCCAAGGATAATGATTCAGTTGATGTGATAGTTAAGCCAGATTATGAATGAGATTAACTGAGGGCCACATAGAGGATCAGTAAAGTATGCTTCTGCATGTATCTAGGTGAGTCATGGCAGCGTTACCTTGCGTAGTCTCTCGGCCTGGCCCATTTTTCTCTGCAGATATTCCTGTGCTCTGCTTCCCAGCCAACATGAAGCAAGAAGCTTTACCCCCTCACACCCTTCTATATGATGTTTCTGCCTTGGCCCCAGCGTACCCTTAGAACAAACTCTTAAAACATGAACCAAACTAAACTTCTCTTTAAGTTGTGTTTCATATTTTGTCCCCACAACAGGAAAGATGATTAGTACAGAAAATCAATACCAAGGACAGGTACCGTGCCATGCTGTAATGCTTTCTTGCCCATACAGTTCAGAGAAGGCTTTGGAAGCAGTTTGTGGGAGGGATTAGAAAAGATTTGGAGTGCAAGCTGTAGAAGCTTTGATTTGCTGTAAACAGGTTTGGTGAGTATAGTTAGAGCTCAAGTACCAGAACTCTCGTAGGAAAAGCAGACAGTGAAGGCCAGACTCATGAGGCTTCAGTTAAGAACATGGATTTAGGGCAATTGGATGAGAGGCTATACATGTTTTTTCTGGAAAATAAATGTTTTGTGTTTGTTAATGCACTGAAACTTTATGTATAGCTGATTGTGAAGGCAATAGACTGATGGATGGGGAGAGGGAAATTCCAAAGTTCAGGCTATGGTATGAGTCCTGCTGGCTGCTTTTAGTCAAGAGAATCAGGAGCAAAGAGCAGAGAATCAAGATTCAAGCCACATAAATTTTGGCTCCACATATGAAGTTATGACCAAAGGAGGTGTGGCTGCCAAATAAATTAGTGCAGTTCCAAAGAAGCCAAGTGCTTTGAACTGGGACAACAAGAGGCCAGGATGCACTGGGAGGAACTCAAATACCAGTCAGAGGACAATGCCTCAAGAATATGAAGTGTAAAACTCCTGCTCAAGAAGGTTCATGCAGGGAAGTGTTGTCCTGGGGTTGATTTCACCATATTCACCCATCCAGGCTCTTGGAGAACTTTTCAGACATTGTCCAAAGGGGCATCCTTGGAGCTCATTATGGACCTTGACGTCATCCATTTCAAGATTATTCAGGCATGCAGATGTAAGAGTTATAGGGTAATGGAAGTGTCTACCCAATTTCTAAGGATAATGTACAGGTTAAACTGTTGAGATGGTTTTCATTTTTTTAAGTATAATCTGCCATAGTTGTACATTTTTATCCTATCTCTAGCTTCACTATGTCCCATAACTGCGTATATTATTTTTTATTTTCATTTGTACTCTCATTTATCTGGTGATTTGTGTGTTGGTGTGATCCATTCTTTTTATTTTTTAATTTTTTTTTAATGCAGGGTCTACAGGGTCTCACTACACAGATCGGACTTGTAGTGATTCTCCTGTTTTCAGCTTCCCAGGTGCTGGGATTACAAGTGTGTGCCACCATGCCCAGTCTCAATTCTGTCTCAGCATGCCCTGGGGGTGGGGCCAGCATGACAGGCCAGGAATCAAACCTCTGACCCCTGCATCTGCCTAAGCAGGCGCTTTAATCCGCTGAGCTATTTGGCTGGCCCTTCCATTCATTACTTTAAGAGGGCATTGGCTGAGAATAGTGGTGCCTGCCTGTAGTCCTAGTATTCTAGATAGGAAGACAGGATGATCCAAGGTCCAGTCCCCTGAGCAACAAAGTGACTTAGTGGGACTATATTTCAAAATAAAAATTTTCAGAAGGCCAGACATATAGTTTATGAAGGTTGGGGTTCAATCTCCAAGGCTGCATACATGCACACAGACAGCACAGAAAGTATTATTTACATTATTATTTCATTATAATTATTTTTAATATTTGTTCAGATTTATCAAGACCAATTTCTTTTCTACTTATTCCTTTTTATATCTCATTTCTTTCTGGATTCAAAATTTTTATGCCTAAAGTACATTTTCTAACAGTTCATTCAATAAGGAGGTATAAATAATACAGTCAGCTTGTCTATATATAAAAATATTTTACACTCACTCTTGAATGATAGGCTCTTTGGTCAATATTATCTTCTGGCTTTCCTTGTTGCTTTTGATATTTCTTCTGCTCAACTCAGCACTTCTTTATGTCAAAAATATGCATGCTACTTGTCGGTTTGTTAGGAATACAATTCTTAGGCCCTTCGCTAGATCCACTGAATCTGAAATCTTGGATTTTAAACCAAAGCTTGAAATTCTAGATCTAAATTTTGCTCTTTTAAAGTTAATTTGTCTTTCATCATCAGGTATTTTAATTTTTTTTTCTTTTCTGTCCTGTAGTTTTACCATGCTGGTACAAAGTATGAGTTTATTTATTTATTCATTCTTTCATTCTGTTCAAGACTTGAACTTGTTGAATCTTTGTGTTGCTATGTATTCAGAACACCAGAATTCTTCAGTACTGTTCTGCAGACTTTCATCTTTCCAATATCTCGTCTCTCCTCTTGAACTCCTACTACATGTTTTGCATTTTGATTCATTTTCTTCACAGTGATTCTTTCTCCTCAGATAATCTCCTTTTCTCTGTTCTTAATTCTGAGTCATTTTTTTTCCAGACTGCCTTTTAGTCCTTATTTTTCTTTTCAGCTTTTTATATGTAAAAGGCTCATTCTTCACAATTTCTAGATTTTTTTATTTAGGAATTGCCATTTTCAGGGTGGACAAGATAGCTCCGTGGACTGGGTGCCTGCTTAGGCAAGTGCAGGGACTGGGGTTCAATTCCTGGCACCACATGCTGCACCAGCCCTGTCCCCAGTTGTACTGAGCCAGTAACCAAGTCTGGGCATGGTGGGGCACACCTATAATCCCAGTGCTACAGAGGCTGAAAACAGGAGGACCACTACAAGTCTGAGCTGCATAGTGAGATCCTGTACCAAATACCAAAAAAAAAAAAGAATTGCCATTTCCTCCAGTGTTTTATTCTTATGATTCTTTTTCTATACTTGTTTTATTAATCATTTTGAATAAATTATTTTCATAAAATACTTTTAGTATCTTATTTGTCCAGGTGTAATTCCCTTGTTTGGCTCCATATGCTTATCTTCACACATGTGCTTATCTTTAGTAGAAATTGTGTATGAACGAGTTCCATGTTGTATTAATTAAGAAGAAGTATTTCCAGAGTAATATTGTGCTTCACTGCTCTCTTACAATAAGCTTTTATATTAATTTTATGTTTGCATATTTAATAGGCAAATGTAAATACAGTCTCCACCTATATGCATCCCTCTAGGAGATTTAGGGTTTCTCTTTTAACATTTAGATCTTCAATCGATTTTGATTTTAGTTTAGTGCATGGTGATAGACCTGGGTCAAGTTTTAGTTTTCGACATGTGGAGAGCCAGTTTTTCCAGCACCATTTGTTAAAGAGGCTATCTTTCTTCCAGTAAACATGTTTGGCCCCTTTATCAAAAATAAGGTGGCTTAGTGTGTTTATATTTGCTTCTGCAAATAGATCTTCCAATCTATTCCATTGACGCTCAGGTCTATTTTTTTGCCAATACCATGCTGATTTTATCACAGTAGCTCTGTAGTATAACTTTAGATCAGGAATTGTAATACTTCTTGCCTTATCTTTGTTGCCCAGGATTGTCTTTGCAATTCTAGGTCTTTTCTGATTCCAAATAAATTTTAGGATTGATTTCTCCAGGTCTGTGAGGTATGTTGATGATATTTTAATAGGAATTGCATTAAATCTGTATAACAATTTAGGGAGTATGGCCATCTTCACAATTTTGGTTCTTCTTATCCAGGAGCAGGGAATATCTTTCCATTTCCTGAAATCCTCTAGGATCTCTCTTTTCAGAGTACTGTAGTTTTCATTGAATAGATCTTTTACATCTTTAGTTAGGTTAATTCCTAAGTATTTCATTTGTTTCGATGCTATTGTAAAAGATATTGTTTCTCTAATTTCTCTCTCAGTGTGTTTGTTACCTGTGTAGAGGAATGCTACTGACTTTTGTGTGTTGACTTTGTAGTCTGCTATGCTATTGAATTTATGTATTAATTCTAGTAGATTCTTGGTGGAGCTCTTTGGATCTTCCAAGTAAATTATCATGTCATATGCAAATAGTGATAGTTTAACTTCTTCTTTACCTATTCTTATTCCTTTTATTTCTCTCTCTTGTCTAATGGCTGTAGCTAATGATACCAGAACTATATTGAATAGAAGTGGCGATAGGGGACATCCTTGTCTTGTACCAGATTTGAGAGTAAATGACTTCAGCTCTTCCCCATTTAGAATTATGTTGACCGTTGGATTGTCATAGATGCCTTTTGTCAGGTTGAGGTAGAGGCCCTCTATTCCTATTTTCTGTAGTACTTTGAACATGAATGAGTGTTGGACTTTGTCAAAAGCCTTTTCTGCACCAATTGAGATAATCATGTGGTTTTTGGCTTTGGCTCTATTAATATAGTGTATTACATTTATAGATTTGCATATATTGAACCATCCTTGCATCCCTAGGATGAATCTTACCTGGTCATGGTGTGTAATCTTCTTGATGATTTGCTGTATTCTATTGATGAGAATTTTATTGAGGATTTTTGCATCTATGTTCATGAGAGAAATTGGCCTGTAGTTCTCTTTTTTTAGTTGCATCTCTCTCTGGTTTTGGTATCAGTATAATACTTGCCTTTAGGAATGATTTTGGGAGAATTGTTTCCTTTTCAATTTCATTAAACAATTTTAGGAGTATTGGGATTATGTCTTGTGTAAATTTCTCATAGAATTCAGATGTGAATCCATCAGGACCTGGAGTTTTCTTTGTGGGTAGACTTTTCATTACATTTTGTATTTCATTGACTGTTATTGGGTTGTTGAGAGTTCTTATAACTTCTTGATTCAGTGTGGGTAGTTTGTATCTTTCTAGGAATCTGTCCATTTCATCTGTGTCTTCAACTCTGTGAGAATAAAGATTCTCAAATCTCTGCTGGGTCTGTAGTAATTTCACCCTTTTCATTCCTTATTGCTTGAATTTGAGTCCTTTCTTGCCTCTTTTTGATGAGGTTATCCAGGGGCTTATCAATTTTATTTAATCTTTCAAAGAACCAACTTTTTGATTCATTAATTCTTTCTATCGTTTTCTTTGTCTCGATTGAGTTAATTTCAGCTCTAATCTTTATAGTTTCCTCCCGTCTTTGGACTTTGGGTTTTTTTTGTTCTTCCTTTTCTAGTCGATTTAGGTGCTGTGTAAGAGTACTTATTTGTTCACATTCTGTTTTCTTAATGTGTGAGTTCAGGGCCATAAGTTTCCCTCTAAGTACTGCTTTCATTGCATCCCATAAGTTGCGGTAGATTGTGCTTAAATTTTCATTTCATTGTAAATATTGTTTAATTTCTTGTTTAATTTCATCTGTAACTCACTTGTTGCTGAGAACGGTGTTGTTTAATTTTCATGTATTTCTAGGGTTCCTGTGATTTCTTTTGTCCTTTATTTCCAGTTTCATTGCACTGTGGTCAGATAATGTACGTGGTATAATTTCTGTTTTCTTGCATATACTTAAGCATGACTATCCACTAGTATGTGGTTACTTTTGGAAAATGGCCCATGTACAATTGAAAATTATCTGTATTCAGAAGCACTTGGGTGGAACACTCTGTGTATGCCCACTAAGTCCAACTGTTCCAAGATCTGGTTCAGTTCTGCTACCTCTGCTAATTCTTTGTCTGCTTGACCTATCTTTCTGGGATAAAGAGGTATTAAGATCTCCTGTTAAGATTGTGGTATTGGATATTAGAATTTTCATGTCCATTAAGATTTGTTTTATAATGGGCTGGCGAGATGGTTCAGTGGTCTAAAGCGCCTGCTTAGGAGGGCTCAGGTGACTGCGGGGACTGCAGTTCGATCCCCAGCACCACATGCTGCGCCAGCGCCACCATCAGGGCAGGCTGAGCCAGCCACAAAATGAATAAATAAAGAAACAAACAAACACAACAAGCAAACAAATAAATAAATAAATAAAATTTAAAAAAAAAAAAAAAGATTTGTTTTATATAACTCGGTGCTCCTGTGTTGGATGTGTACATATTTATGAGTGTTACCTTTTCATCTTGAATTTGTCCCTTAACCAGTATGTAGTGGCCTTCTTTATTTCATTTGATCAATCTTGGTTTGAAGTTTAGATTGTCTGCAAACAGGATTGCTACCCCTGGTTTTTTTTTTTTTTTTTTTTTTTTTTTTTTTTTTTTTTTTTTTTTTTTTTTTTTTTATGTGGTGGGTCATGTATTATTGTTTTCCATCCTTTAACTTTTAGCCTACGAGCAGAAGTCATAGTCAGCTCTTACTACAGCACAAAACATTGAATGTATCATCTTAGTTGCCTGGTTACATGAACTTCCTAGCTGCTGTCTAGACCATGGCTAATCCTTTGGGGACAAGGGGTCTGGCACTCGTGTCATTAAGGCCATTGAGTGAGCCTGAGCAACTTCTCTGCCAAAGCCAGCTTAGATCCCATTGCATTGGGCCATTGCTCTCTTGTCTTGTGAGTCCCCTTATCTGTACATTTGCCCTTAGCTAATTTTCTGTGGCTGGCTGCTTGCTAGTTTCTCTTGCTCTCCACAATGTGAAAACAGCTCTTTAGGAGAGGAACTGCTAAACATACCAGTAGAAAGGGCTGGACAAAGGTGGGGAATGGGAACAAAAGTGGCCAGGCTGGATGGTGTCAGTGTAAATGCATGAGAAACTCTTCGTGAGGTAGCAGTCTGGCTTCATGATCAAAGTGAAGTAATAGAAGAATTATAGGAATGGGAAGAACTATCTGATAACTGACCTGTTAGGAGCCTATAGCTCCTTGGTTCGCATATTTAAAGTTCCTAAGATTATGACTTTTCTTTCCCTTTGGCTGTAAAGCAAACTGTTTTAATCCACAGTGGTGCCTTATGTTCCGTTAAAATTGTATTGTTCAATCCGTCAATAAATACTTGTGGTTAAAACTTTTAGCCTATGAGTTTCTTTATGAGTTAAGTGTGTTTCTTGTATACAGCATATTGTTGGATTTTGCTTCCTTATCCATTCTGCCCACCTATTTATTTTAATTGGAGAATTGAATCCATTTACATTGGTAGTTATAATTGAAATGTATTCACTTATGACTGACATGTCTTTTACTTACTGTTTACTCCTTTTTCTCCTGTTTAATTGCTTGCCCTGTTTGGTGGGTTCTTTCTGGACTCATTTGTAGAGATTGGGTCATTTTGGTCTCCCTCGAAAATATTTTTAAGTAGTCTATGTAGGGTTGACTTTGACATCATGAAATTCTTTAGTTGCTCCTTGTCATGGAAGTATTTTACTTCTCCCTTATGCTTGAAAGAGAGTTTTGTGGGGTATAGCAGTCTGGGTTGAAATTTGTTTTCATGGAGGACTTGAAGCACTCTGCTCCATGCTCTTCTTGACTTCATGGTTTGTGAAAAGAAATCTGCTGTTATTCTGATGGGTTTTCCTTTAAATGTGATCTGTTTCTTTTCTCTAGCAGCTTTTAGTATATTATGCTTCTGCTGGATTTCTGGGATCTTGACTATTATATGTCTGGTGTGTTTTTAGTTGGGTTGATGTTATTTGGAGTTCTGTGTACTTCAGTTACCTGAATGTCCAAATGTTTTCTCATATTTGGGAAGTTTTCTGCTATTACTTCTGCCCATATTCTTTTTATATCATTTGTATCGACTCCTTGTTTTTCACTGACTCCTATTAATCTCACGTTGTTCATTTTTGCATCATCTTACAGATGTTGAATTACTTTTTCCTGCATCCTGGTTTTCTTTAAGAGGTCCTTTCTTACCTTTTCACTAGCTGTGACTTTGTCTTCAAGATCTGAAATCCTGTCTTCACTTTTGTTCATATGGTGTTGCCAGCTTGTTATTGAGATTTTATTTTCCTGTATATCTCTTTGAACTTGTTTCATGCGATCTATTTCTTTTCTATATTGCTCACTCAGTGATTCCATCCTTTTTCTAATCTCCTCTAATTTTTTATCAATGTCTTCTTTAGATGTATTTAAGTCTTTTGTTATAGTTGTCTATTCTTTTTCTACTTCAGAGGTTGTTTCTGCTCTCATTTCCTCTCTACCTTTCTGCACATGTTCTTCTACTTCAGATGCTATTACTTTAGAGATGACCTTTTGTACTTCAGAGGTTATTTCTGATCTGATTCCCTCTATGCTTTTCTGCAGCTGTTTTTTTACGTCAGACTCTAGTAATTCAAAAATTTCTTTTTTAACTTCAAAGGTTATCTCCAATCCACATTCCTCTATATGTTTCTGTATTTGTTTATTTACTTCACACACTACTAATTCAGAGATTTCAGCTGCATGATTCCCCTTTCCTTGTATAGTAGTTTCTCCTGTACTTGTTGCAGGTGGGCTCGGGACCTGAGATTACATTTTGCTCCTTGACTGTATCATTATGTATAGCAGTGACCCTTGGTGCAGGACTGAGGGCCCACGGGTTGGTCATTCAGTCCGGGCTGTTGGTTCGGTTGAGCTACTTGTAGGCCGGGGGAGGAAGGTCCGACTCACATGGTGGGCCTAGCTGCTGGATAGGCTGCACTTGCGGCGGGCCAGAGGTCTCACACGGCGGGCCAGGAGTCTCACGTGGTGGATCCTAGATATTCTTTCATTTTCATTATTTGTCTAGTCTCTGGGTGTTTCATCGGGACCCGGAAGCCAGTGGGCCAGACTCCCTCTTTCGAGCAGTGTTCCAGCTCCACCCATGCGACTCCGTGCTCCCTCGCACTTCACAATTCATTATTTAAATGTGTTTATTTTCTAAACTTAATACTAGGTATATTTTGGCAGAGACTCTCTGACTAAACTAAATACTTCCTATCCTTTTTAATGAGACCTTGACCTTTGCCCTGTCCTATCTTCTGACAAGTTTTACCAAGTATTCTACCTAACCAAATTTAGAAAGACTACCCCACCATTAGTATTTAACTACCCTGGTATTCCTCAAGCAAGAATTCCTTAAGTGAGTTTTGCAAGAGCCCTCTCAATGTTTTCTACTTTGTTTTGTTTTTTATTTATTTAGTACAGGGTCTCACTATGTAGACTGGACTTGTAGTGATTCTCCTGTTTTCAGCCTCCCAAGTGCTAGGATTACAGTCATGTGTTACCACATCCAGTCTCAGTTGCTGTCTCAGTATCCCCTGGGGGCAGGCCCCCCTCAATTTTTGATGTCTCTTCATGGTAATTTGCCATCTATAGACCTCATCCTATTCCATGGGTATAAGTCCCACTTGTCCTTGGTATATTTGGATTTTAGCCAATCTCTCTATTTTATTATTGTGATGGTCTTGGTACCTACCACAATAGTTTTGAATAAAGTCTTCCTTGTTGTGTTAACAAGTGTCACAAATATTTTTTTTTTTTCCTTTAACAGTTGTGGCACTTAGACATGGATAGGGTCAGTTTCACCATAGACTCCTGGATCTCTCAACCAAAGCCCCCAAGCATACAGCTTTGTAGTCTTAAATCTTCATGCCTGACTGAGTGATCAGGTGTCCACTGGTGAGTTTTACTCATGAACCACTGCTCTGGATGACAGTGCTTTGAAGAGCAGTGAGAGTACAATTTGATCCTTGAAATTCTGAGTAAAAGTTTAAAGCTATATTAGAGTATCAGGCCTCTTTGTCTGAAAGGTAACTTCTGGGTTGGAAATGTCTTTCTGTTGTTTCTTCAAGTCAGAATTATTTCCCTGAATGCTAGACTAGAAGTTATTTTTCCAGGCTCTTTGTTTTGGGAGGAGTTTCTCTTCTTGAGTCTTATGCTGGTAACTTTTTCCTGGCTATTCTGAAGTCTGTTTATATTTGATTCTACATTTCCCATGGGAATTTCCCAGTGTATTAAACCCCTTTCCCCTTAAAATCCTGGTGACTCTATGCTTCACCGATTCTGTCTGGTTCCTTTCATGCTGGCATGGTTTTGCTAAGAATAATTTTGAAATCAGGGGTCTTTTTGTGAAACTTCAAATCTCCCAAAGAGACTCCTCTAAACTTCTCCTTTCTTCCTTACTCATAACTGTTATTTTATTCATGATTGAATAAAGAAGTCTGGGACTGTCGTAATTTATTTGTACACAGTCATGAGGAACAATGAACTAAAATGATTACTAACTTGGAATTAATTAGATTTCTGGAATTTAAATTAGGTTTCAAAATTTACTGCAAGACATGAAGTAATCTACTTAACCTCTTCATGTCTTGCTTACAACCTCTATGTAGCAGAAAAACAGCCAATGTGACTGCAGATATGATGGCATGTTCCGTGTAGTCTAGATGTATGTATAGGAAGCTACACCATCCAGGTCTGCCTAAGTACACCCTACGATGTTCACACAATGATATAAGTGCCTGATACCTTTCTCAGAATACATCTCTATTGCTAAGTGACCATAAGCAATAATAATGCTGCACACTGTATAGGATAGTTAAGAAAATTAAGTCAGAGAGATATTTGAAAAAATGAAAAGTAGGAACTTTTGAATAATGAGGTATGTGAACTATCATCAAAATAAGTCCATAGGAGAACTATGGGGTGTTTTCTCTATGATTATCTCAGATATTTTTCCACTGTAGAAATTCCGCAAACAAGACTCCTAAGTACAATGTTAGAATCATTTTCCTTAAATAACAGAACTCTAAGAAAATAATTTAGAGGTAAGAAAACCTTGCTACTACTATTTTCTCTGCTTATTATGGGCTTTCTTTTTTCCAGACCTGGGATGTAGCTCTATCACGAACTGCAAGAGCATGGGGGAAGAAATGTGTGTTTGAACGTAATATTCATTTGGAAGAGGTACAAATGGCCCATCCTACATTTAATCCTGTTGGTGAAAATATGTGGGTCGGCCCTGAAAATGAATTTAATGCAAGCACTGCCATCAGAAGTTGGTATGAAGAAGGGGAAAAGTACACTTTTGATAGTGACAGTTGCTCTGAAGACTGTTCTCACTATAAGCAGGTATCTAACTGTTACGTTCTAGGAATTTCATAGACTTTATTGCTTTACTTTCTAGTTTTATGTTTCATATATGCAAGTAAACTCTAATGGTAAAATTATTACTTGGTAATGAAGTCAAAATTCTAGTCAGCCCCCTATCTTCAAAGTACCTATAATTCCTTTATGTAAACCATATCAACAAAACATTCCTTTAAATGTAGAGTCTTATTTGCTTTTCTAGTTGCTTAGACAAAAAGCATCCAACACCCAAAAGTATGTATAGCTTCCTATACATACATCTAGACTGCACGGAACATGCCATCATATCTGCAGTCACATTGGCTGTTTTTCTGCTACATAGAGGTTGCAAGCAAGACATGAAGAGGTTAAGTAGATTACTTCATGTCTTGTAGTAAATTTTGAAACCTAGTTTAAATTCCAGAAATCTAATTAATTCCATGCTGCCTGCAAGGGCAGGCAGCATGTCAGGGGGCCGTCGGAGGAGAAACAGCAGGGCATGGAGTAGAAGGGGGAAGACGGGAAAGATAAGCCAGGGAGGCAGCCGCAGAACAGAGAACAGTAGAAGCAGCCGGGGTGTTCTATCCAAGCTGTAAGCCTGTTGGTTAGCACCACACACACCCAAGGTGGGGCACCCTTAATCCCAGATCCAACCAACCCTGAAAATCCTCACGAGTTATAACATACAGCATATCCAGAGATGAAAGACACTTTTCTAAAAATAATACATACAGGAGAAGGAAATAAAAATACAACAATTATTTACTAACAATATTTTTAAATTATTAATATGTAATAATCATTTACAAATTATTGATCATAAAATAAAAACTTGTTTTTGCATCAATCAGTATTCAAAGCAATGTACAACTAACTAATAAAAGTTTTAAGCAAAAATTAGTAGCATTATTTCCCTTCCTCATGTCTAACAATCCATGCTTACATTTTATATTCCATGATGAATATTAGACTACTATTTTTTTTTGATACCAGAAATCAAACTTGGAACCTTGTACTTTCCAAGCAAGCACTTGTGCCACTGAGCTATCTCCCCAGTCCAGAACCACTTGTTATTATCTATATTGCCCTTATTACTTCACATATCAGATGTGAATAATCACATCTGTTTAATAACCATCAGATTCTGAATCTGTTACACGGAAGCCAGAGACCTTTTCTTTTCATTCTCCTATTCTCATCACTACGTGACATTCTTGAGGTCTTCAGTAAATATTTGTATCAGAACCAAGAAATTTCTGAATAAATTTTCAAATGTATTTAGAGCATGATGACTCAATTAATAGACACTGCATGTTTTATGTAAAACTTAAAGGTTTTTTTTTTTTTTTTTCAGAAACAGGGATCGAACTCAGGACCTTGTATTTGCCATGCATAAAGTTTACAATTTTTGAATTTATTCATATTGAACTTCTTCCATCAAATGAATCATGCTTCAAAACTTTTTTTTTTATCAATTTTCTTTTTCTTTAGAAATTTGTAATGATCTGCCATTGTCTTTTCATATCAGTGGTAGACTCCTTTTGGGGGGTGCAGCGCAGCCCGCCCTGAGGTCAGGGTTGGTGCAGCGTGTGGCACCCTGGGTCTAACTGCAGTCCCTGCGCTTACCTCAGCCTGCCTCAGCAGGCAGCTTACACCACAGAGCTACCTCGGTGGCCCCAGTGTGCCACCACGCTCATTGCTGGCTGCTCCTTAATTCCAGTCTCCTAGCCACTCTTGTCTTCTGTGTTTGACTTCCTAGACATCATTTCAACTCTTCCATTTCTGTTCTTTTAATGTATCCATCATTTTTTAACAGTCTAACTTTTAATGACTAAAATTTGAGATAAGTTTTTTTAAAAAAATAGGAATGGTCCTTCCACAGAATAAAATGAATGCTTTCTTGTTTACTTAGAATACTCCAAATATTGAACCCATACAGAGAATTTCTAAATTGTCTTTCACCATTCCTATAGTTTCACTCCAATCCAAGACTCGCTTTTTTAAAAATATTTATTCTTTTGGTACGGGGTCTCGCTACACATTTGGCCTCATAGAGATCCTCCTGTCGTGGCCTTCCCAGTGCTGGGATGACAGGCATCTGCCACCACACTGGGTGTTGGAACTGGCACAGCGCATAGGGCCGGGCACTCCATTCCTGGGGCTGGCAGGGCATGCAGTACCAGGGATTGAACTGAATACCTTGCACTTACCGAACAGGTGCCTAGACTGCCATGCTGTTTCCGCAGTTCAGCCTGTGAGTTTTTATCCTGAAATTTCAGAAAACCAAAAAAAGGACAATACTGATACCACTTAAGTTCTCCTGAGTCTCCTCTGCTTCCCTTTTGTACTTCTATGGTCTTTTTCTCTCTTCTACTTATGATTTCAGTTTTGCAAAACCTTTTATCTTATCTCTCCAATTTTTCCTCACCTTTCCCAGTGACCTAGAACTACAATCCAGTCTGGGGTTGAAATTTAACACACCAGATGTGGCTTTGGCTCTGAAGCATTATTCTAGATCAGTGTTCTCAAGCCATTTTTGCCCCAGTACAGGACTAATAGAGCCTATTAAAGTATTTTTCTAAGAAGGTTTTGGAAGGGCTCTCCTAAACCATAGTTTTACCTTTGTATAAAAGACTATAGTTTATTTTCTGTGAATTTCTCATTAAAAATTTTGTATGAATAGATATTATAAACTTGAGAGCATAATATTTAGAATTAAATTTTATATTTTTGAACGCTATATTTTAGCTCGTTTGGGACAGCTCTTACAAAGTTGGTTGCGCTGTGACTGCATGTTCAACAGTTGGAACTATTCAACATGCTGCAATATTTATATGCAATTATGCACCAGGGTGAGTTACTATAAATTAATAACAGTATATAAAACTAAATTGGAAATAACAAAAGCTTAAATTTCCCTAGCTTCCATTATATTCTTCTAAATGTTTTTATGAACTATAAAAGAATTAAATGTAAAATATTTGCTAAAGATGAGAGATTTTTCAATTCCATAATGAAATAAGTCATAACTTGGGCATACCGATTTTACGTATAGGCCAGTTAAATGATGCCTCCTAGAAGAATCTTAACTTTAGTATTATTTCACAATATCTAAGCTAACTAGAAAAAGATTGAAAGTGTTTTCAGGGCCAGCCAAATAGTTCAGCAGATTAAGGCACCTGCAAGCAGGTGCAGGGGCCAGGAGTTCAATCGCCCAGGCCTGCCGTGCTGGCCCCACCCCCGGGGCGCACTGAGAAGGCACTTTAGACTGGGCATGGTGATGCATGCCTGTAATCCCATTCTTGGGGGACTGTAAATAGGCGGATCACTACCAGTCCAATCTAATAGTGAGAACCTGAATACCCTGTAGACCCTTCCCTAAAATTACAAAAAAAAAGTGTTTTCAAAATTATTTTATTCTCATATTTATAATAAAATTCAAAGTAAACAAAAGTAGATTATGTTGGTATATACCTAAGTAGTTGTAATGGCAAACAGACACAGAAAATCACCCAGGGTTTGGAGGCAGATTTATTTGACACTGTTGGACTCCCAAGATACCAAGCCCCAAGGGCCTAGGGAAAGAGATCATTGCGGAGTTGAAAGGGGAAGTGCAGAGGTGGAGCACTTGGCTGCCTTTAGTTCTTATAATGTGCATCATAGTGACCCGCTATGCACTGCAGTGACCAGCTGTTTGTAGAAGACAGAAGCAATAGGACCTGTCACCTGGGTAGCTGAAGCACACTGGGTATGGTGGGGGGGTCTGCTGCACAGTAAGAATTGTTTCAGGAATATATCAGTATATTCTGGTGACACATGAAGAACATTTAAGAGACACCTAGTGGAAGAAACATTGCTAATTGAGATTACTTCCTTGCATGTAAAGAGCCATAACATCTTAGATGAGAGCTGTTTTAGTTACTTTTCTCTCCTTGCTGAGACAAAATACCCAATGCCCAAAAATTAAGGAAGGAAAGGTTTATTTAGCTCACAGTTTGTGGAAGTTTCAGTCCATACTCAGCAGGCTCCAAGGCACAGTGAGACATGGAAGAGAGCAGCCCATCATGGCAGTGGAAAGCAGCAAGAGCAAAAGGGAGGAGCAACAGCAACAGTGGCAACAAAGAGCCAGTTTATCTCCCTGGTGTTGCATTCAAGCTCTCCACTCCAGGCTGTGTGTAACACTCATACCCATAATCCAGCACTGGATTATGAACTAGTCACAATGTGTGGAAGTCTGCCCCATGACTGCATGAGGCTTTAGGGGGACAACTAGATACAAGCTATAACAAGAGCACCTCGGAGTCATTGGTTCTTTCCCTTTCCTTATCCTGTACCTATTAATCGTATATCTCAGAACCTGCCTCTAATAGTAAACAACTACCTCCCAAACATCTTCAGTCTCTAGAGCGCTAGTGGAAAGTTCCAAGTTTTCTTATAATCTGATATTATAAGTAATAACTTCCAAATAAATGAGGAAAATATTTTCATGAGTACCTTTAAAAGCTAAACATTGAGGGGCCGGCGAGATGGTTCAGTGGTCTAAAGCGCCTGCTTAGGAAAGCTCAGGCAACTGCAGGGACTGCGGTTCGATCCCCAGCACCACATGCTGCGCCAGCCCCCACCACCAGGGCAGGCTGAGCCAGCCACAAAATAAATAAAATAAAGAAACAAACAAACACAACAAGCAAACAAATAAATAAATAAAAATAAAATTTAAAAAAAAAGCTAAACATTGACTGCCTACTAGGATTCAGAAGGAATCTCTGCCTAATAAAATGCTGTGGCGCTAAACCAAAAAGAAAAAGAAGAAAAGACTCATTGCTGACTATATTCTCCCAAAGTAAAAACAATAGAACTATAGTGTGTCAGGTAAACCGGACTCAGCCCTTTCCTGATGAGAAGCTGGCTGCATTTAGTTTATGCACTTGTTAATGAGTGAACATACAAATGAATAACATTTTATTTACTTACTTATTTTTTTATATTATGGCCGGCTCAGCCTGCCCTGGGAGTGGAGCTGGCACAGCATGTGGTGCCCAGAATCAAACCGCAGTCCCTGTGGTTGCCTAAGCAGGTGCTTTAGACCACTGAGCCATCTCACTGGCTCAATAAATGAATAATATTTTAACTGAATGATAAAATACATTACAAAATAAAGCTGAATTACCAAGTAAGGAATAATTAATGTAGGAGACAGGGTAGTTGCAGATGACATTTGAGCTGAACGACCTGGTAAGATGATTAGCAAATATTCCAAATGTAAGTATATGCATAAAAGCTCTGAGGTTATATGAGTTTAGTATGCTTAAGAATAATTATGTCTAAAGGTAGAAGTTGAGGTGAAATTAGTATATGTGCTGCCCAAGCAAGCACAGCTGAGGTGAAGTTAGGTGACAATTTAACATATTCCTTGCTAAAGAATTTGGAAATTATTCTAAACAGTGACAAAGCCATTGGAAGCCATTAAAACTTGAGTAACATAATCTTATTCATACTTGAAAAACACAATTTTAAGAAGTTTACTATGTGTGTTCTGTAGAGGATGAAACAGGAAATAAGAGAAAAGAGGAAGTATAATTTGAAGGCTGTTTCTGAAAAACCTGAGTAAATATTAATGTCAGTAACAGGGAAGATCAGGAATTACTTTTATGTAGAAAAATAATTGGTAGGAAAAAACAAATGTGGGAAATGTAAGTGAATAAGAAGGAGATAGCCCCGAAAAGCTCTGCAGTCGATTTCTAAATAGAAAGAACTGCTCGTGCGGAGGCTCTGTACCAGCACGTGTGTCACAGTCTTGACTAAAACTACTTTGTGAGATAGTGAATAAACAGACTTAAAAACTAGCTCCTGAAGAACTACAGTATTTCAGACATGGCTGCTAATAGAAAGGATGAGGGACTAACAAGAAATGACAATACCCAAAACATTCTGGTCAGGTTCTTGGAAGAAAGAAATTCAAGGTGTGAACTATATCAGATGCCCCAGGAATAATGAGAAATTGGGGGAGGAGGTAATGTTTAGGAAGATGAGGGGATCGGTGACCTTGGTGAGGACAGTGAGTGAGTGCATGGCTTGCTGTGACTATCATGATAGCGTTGGTTTACTTTTTCTTCTTTCTGCTTTCCTGTCCCATGGACTTCTTTGTCTTAAATTTTTATCGATCATTTTTCTTTTGGTACAAATATGAGAAATTCTACCTATGAGAGATGCAGGTTTAAGCATGTATCAGTCAACTCAGTCTATTTTTGTATTTCATTATGCATCCAATATGTACAGTAATATTTATCTCTCTTTAAGGTAGTTAGTAGAAAAAATCTTCTATAGCACTAGAAATACTGATTAAGATGAAAATAAGAGAAATAAATAGAAAAATTACAAAATTAACAATGTATAGTAGGTTGGATGGGGCCCCCACCATAAAGGCATGTCCATATTCTCAGAATCTATACTACTCTGTATACCTCACTTGGCAAGGATACAGTTATAGCAAGAAGTTGAGATAAGGGGTCTGTCCTGCATTGTACAGGTAGGCTCAAGGGTCTACCTTAGATTATGTGTCCTTTGATGAGAGAGGGAGAATCGGCCCTACACACCCACAATGGAATGTGAGCGAGAAGGAAGTGCCTGGAGTGAGGCACCTGGAGGCCAAGGAGCTCCACAGGCCTCCAGAAGCAGGAAAAGTCAAAGGACAGAGCCTCTCCTAGAACCTCTAGAGGGAGCACAGTCCTGCCAAGACCTTGGTTTTGAACTTTAGGTCTCCAGAACTTGAGGGAATGAATTTCTGTTGTTTTAAATGAACCAGCCTGCAATAGTTTGCTAATATAATTACTAAAAACAAATGCAGAATAAGTGAATAAAACATTTGGCCATACAGAAAATATGAGGCAAAGATAAGCTTGAAAAATTCCCTCAGAACAAAAAATCAAGAATAGAAACCAATAGATATATGATTTTAATAGATAAGAATTATGTATTACAGGTAAATCTACATA
>PVKN010013493.1:0-13923 GCA_004027915.1 Capromys pilorides | reverse complement strand
GGTCAAGTTCCACACTAATTGTCTTGTTTCTGTCACTGAGGCACCATAACATCCATAACTTAAAGGAAGAAAGATTTGGGTTGGCTCACAGTTTGTAGAGCTTTCAGCTAATAGTTCCTTGACTTCAAGACAGGTTGGCAGGGAGGAGCCTACGTATGGTGCGGCAGCAGGAAGCAGAGCATGATCGAGGGAGAAGGCAGAGCAATGGAGCCTTGCCACCACACCTACGGAGACCCAACTCCTCCAACCACTGGTCAGTATCACACCTCCATGATTCGATCCCCTCCCAAAAGCCCTACCTATGAGCATACCAGACTTTGGGGAGTGTGATAGTTGATACCTTGTGTCAACTTGAGGAAGTCTAGCTGGATCTGCTCAGCCCAGTTCCAGGATGTGGAGGGCCTGCTCTGGGGTGCGATTGGTTCCACCCTGGGCCTCACCGGTCCGCCCCAAAGTGACTCAGCACAAAAAGTGCATACCCTGCCCTGCTTCCTTGGAGAAGTCCTAGTCTTAGAGGCACTTGATCTTTGCAGCCGCACCACTTTGGAAGAGCTATGATCTGTTCTAGTCTTCACAGTCAGTGTAGAAGGTAAAGAGGCTTGATGGTTGCCATAGCTGCTGCTTCTCTGCTCTTCATTGTTTTCTGCTGCCATGAACTGCTGACATTTGCCTTGGAGCCAGCAGAGTATAGAATGAAACCTCCACAAACTGTGAGCTACATAAACCTTTCCTTCCTTCATTTTGAATGTCAGGTGTTTGTCCCAGCAACAAGTGAAAAATAACTAAGACAGGGAGATAACACCATGACACTAATTTTCATACAGGTTGTACTAGTTCACTTGCTCTATCAGTAGTGTAGAATGGTTCCTTTATCCCAGGATCCTAGCCAGCATTTACTGTGTTTGTGTTCTCGATGATGGCTATTCTAACTGGAGTGGTGTTGTAGTGAGGCTCTGAAAGGGAAACAGTACAACACAGGACACACAGTCCTTAGGATTATTTTATAATAGTCACCCTAAGAGTCATAGACAGCCATAGACAGTGCAGGAAATCTGTTCACATGCAAGATGACAAATCTGGATGAGGGCTTAAACTCCATGGCGAAGTCCTGTGTGCATCCTCCTGAAGACCTAGAACTCATGACAATGACCTCCACAAGTCCAGTTAGAGGCCAAAGACCCCCAGCAATGTCCCATGCAAGTCTGTTTCACCAGTTTGCATTGGGGAGGCCCCAAGCTCAGTGGTGGAAACGAGAACATCTATGCCAGCAGGATGAAGGATCTGAGGGGTCTGCACTGGAGACAGAAAACAATGCTGAAAGTAAGAACTGGAGCTTCCTTGAAAGGTACCACAGTCATCCTCAGGGACAAAAAGGTGCCGAGCTCCTCTAACCCTGAGAACAGCTAAGTCCATATTAGGAAGGCAGCATGGCAAGCTTCTCCAGGAGTCTGAGTAGTGCACTGTGTTCACCCCTGGAGCCAGGAAGCGATGCTGAAATAAGGGCCAGTGCTCTCCCAAAGTGAACCGTAGCCATTCTCAGCAGCAAGGTTCTGAGTGACTTCAATGATGAGAAAAGCCACGTTCATCAGGAAAGTCAACCTGACAAGCTCCTTTAGGAAATCCAGCAGCTCCAGAAGCTGCATCAGCTCCATAATAGCACCGTATTTTCCTCTACAGTGCTTGTTTTCATGTTTCTGGCAATGCTTCCTGGGTGGGCTTTCCACTTCCAGCATCACACCTCCGGCCCCTTTCAGCTGACTGTCACAAGCCGACCATCAGTTGTGGATCTCCCACAAGTGCTGTGGAACTTCAGGGATGTTTGGATTTACCTTTCCTTGATCCTAGGGACTTTGAATGTTTCCATGCATATTTATTGGCCATTTGTACTTTTTCTAAAAAGATCTTCAATGTAAAATGATGTCTTCAACATAGTCCTAGGTTGCACAGATTTCGCAGTGTGTGGTGGTCTTAGACAGAGCACAGTGGAAACAGAGCTTCCTCTGAGAGCTGGCCCCTGCGGCCTGAGCTGGAAACACATAGAGAAAGGTGCTAAAGACCGAGTTATGATTTCAATTTCTCTTAGGTTATTACAGTTAGGTTATTACAAAGCACAGCAGCATTTTTTTCTTCTTAGTGTTAGAACTTGGTGGGGAGATAGGGTTCCTGACCACAGGTGGACAGCAAAAGGGCAGCAGGAACTGGGGGATCAGCCCACAGCCTTCTCCAACTGCCGAGCTCCTGCTGGCGGTGGTAAGAACAGGCAGAATATACGTGCAGACTCCATTCCAGAGAGTGCCAAGAATGACAGGCAGGAAGGACAGAGCCCCATTTTCCATTTTTCCTTTGATTTAAAACAATTATTAGCATATGTTCATGCCTCGCTCATCTCAGGAATTGGTGACATGGATTGCATCCTGTCACTTGACTCCTCCTCTTTCCCAGATGCTGTTCCTAGCTCCATACAAGCTACCACCAAGGTTTGCTACCATCTCCCTTTTATTTAGCTCCTTCAATTATTTATATGTTGGTCTTTTTACATCACAGAAACTATCTCAGTGCTCATGTTCCTGACACAGCTCTCACATCAGGACGAAGAACCCGAGGTCATCGTCCGCAAAAGATCTCACTGTCATTTCTGGGTAGACAAGGGGTGTTGACCTTCAAGGTGTCAGTTAGATCCGGGAACACGTATGGGAGGAAAGAGTATTGGCACCTGCTGATGAAAAGGATGGTGCCCTGCCTAGTGCGTCTCATAATCCTCTTGTGAGAGTCCTATGACCCTGAAACAATTTATGGAGAGAAAATTGCAGCCCTGGTTGGATAATAATCTCCCCAGATCATACAGCAGGAAGCAGCTATCCTAATGTGACCACTGATTCGGGCTCCGGGACGCATGCGCCCTCTGCCACAGAGCCTCCATAGGCATCGGGAGAGGCCAGGAAGGGACCAAAGATTCACTGGTTTACTGACATTTCTGTCCCACATGATAAACATAACATTTTTAGTTTGTTTGTCACCAGGGTTTGGTTTTACCAACCAGTGCTACAATACATTGTTTTTGAGACTATGTAAGAATAGTGAGAGTTTTTCAACAACCAGAATTAAATACACCAAGAACATAATTTTCCTTCTTGTAATAAACTTTTGTTTGTACATTGCTGTCAGTGAAAACCCATTATATGCTGTTAGATATGCATGCCATTAGCAAATCATTCGTGGAAATGAAATAAATTTGAAAACCAGACAGGAAAAAAGTAATGTCCCTAATTTTCTGGCCTCTCCCCTTGTCTCCAAGATGCATCCACTAAGGGTGCTTGTGCATGTGTGCATTTGTGAAGGGTCTGGCCATGTGAGGTGCTCTCTGCCAGGGTCAGTGGGGCTTGGCATTAGATTTTAAGTGTAACTCTGGGAACTTTGATATCCACCTTAAACAACTAGAAGGGAAATCATCAAAGCTTATCAGAAATGATGAAGCAGTGAATATTTTTTATAATAAATATAATGGAAGTGAGGGGGATAATGGTAGCCTGTGAATTTTATGGTGTATTATTCACTGAAAAATTACAGCAGCTATATCTTTGAGTTAAATGAAACAATTTCTTGCATTTAATGGATATCTAGGTACTGGAGAAAATTATGAATGTAGCAAGAGGGACAACCTTGAGGCTTTTGGTGGACATTCTAATGGAAGTATTGGCAAAGTTGTTCTGTAAAAGTGAATAACTGTGTTTTGTGTTTTGCTTTCTTAATGTAATGAGTACTCATGAAATGAGAATTTACAAGGCATTCATTCTGTGCTATGAAAGGTTATTGTGTTGCTGGGCTTGGATGTCTATAAAGGGCACAAAGAGCTGCACCACATGCTATGTGTCTTTGTCCAGAAGCCTAAAGTCCTAACGCAAAGTCAAATTTCTAGCCGCTGATTTCTCAGGAATGACCTTATTACACAATCAAGACTCATGCATGGAGACCCAAGAACAGGCATAGGGTAAAACTACCCACAGCAGTAGACACAACGTGATGAGCATGATGACTCAGTCCTTTTATACCAGCTATTTGAATTCATTTTCTTTAACCTGTGAGTTAGTAGCTCCTGTTCTTATTTCCAGATGAGATATTGAATAATTTGTTCCATTTTGGGTGAGACCTATGACTCTGAAATAGAACATTTTACACCTGATAATATTTTAGGGAAATCTGCCCAGTAGGTGTGGGAACTGTAACCAACTGGGTTGGTACAGCTTAGCTGAAGGAAATGTGGAAATACCAGAAAGAGCGAGGTCTGAGCTGAGGATTAGACCAGGTTTGTTTGTGCCATATGTGTGCACTCCCCAGATTCCATGAGCCTTCTCCTGTTGCATTTCTCAATGATAGCCATTCTCCCTGGAGGAAGAAAGAGGCTAGGTATTGCTTTCATTTGCATTTCTATACAGATCAGCAATGTCGAACATTCACTTGTGTGTTTATTGCTTATCGGTACTTCATCTAGAAGTGTCTGTTAATTTTTGTCGCCCATGTTCTTGTTTGGTCTTTTATTTTGGAAAGGAGTTAATTTTTTTGGAGTCCTTTATATATTCTAGGCCATAGTCCTCCATCCAAGGAATTTCTGGGAAAATCTGTTTCCCATTTGGTAGGTTGTCTTTTCACTTTGTTGGTTATTCCTTCAGCTGTGCAGAAGCCTTTAACTTTGATATAATCCTATTTGTTGATTCTTGGTATTCTTTCTTTCCTTTTTACAGGTTTTAAAAAATGTTTTAATTATTTATTTATTTGGTACAGGGTCTCGCTATGCAGCTTGGACTCGTAGAGATCCTCCTGTCTCAGCCTCCCCAGCACTGGGATTACAGATGTGCAGCACCACGCCCAGTTTCAGTGGCTGGCGTGGCACCCCCTTGGATCAGACCTGGGTCCTTGCACTTGCCTGGTGGGCACTCTGAGCTCTCTCCCCAGCCCTAATTCCTGGTATTATTTCTTATGCCACTGAAGGCTTTTTTTTTTGTCTCACGTATTCCTTGCTTATCACTATGTGTTCAAGAGTTTTACATATTATATTTTCCAGATGGTTGTGTTTCTATTTGAACATTTATAGCTTCAATTCATTTTTATTTAGTTTAATAGTTGGTGAGATATATGGACCTAGACTCAATGTTTTGTATTTGGTACCAAAAACTGCAGGGAAATGAGAGTGTACACTAGCATAATTGTGATGGAAATAGGTACGGAGAGTCTTCAAAGCACTAAAAATAAATTTTTCTTTTGCAGTCAGCTATTCTTCTTCCAGGTATCTTGCTAAGAGTTAAAGTCATCATGTAACAGGAATACTTGCATATTTACATGTATAGCAATGCACTCTATAATAGGTAAATCTTGAAAAGTGCTCTTTTATCCATCAACAGATGACTAAAGAGAAGTGGCATCTGTACACAACGGAGCGTTACATTTTCATGAGGAAAAATAAACTCAAAGCACCCGCAGGTGAATGGATGACTCCTGGGACCACGGTGTTAGTGAAACGAACCAGACAAATAGGCTTAAATGTCACAGCTTCTCTTACATGAGACTCCCAAAATATAGAAAAGAACAAAATAAAAGAAAGATAATAGCACTGCGGCAAACGTGCTTATTTAAGTCACCCATGGAAGACAGATGAAGAGACAAGAAAGTTTATTGGGAATCGGGGGTGGGCGCCCAGTACATGCTGAGCATGGATCTCGAAAGGCAGGAGGGGAGAGTAGATTTTCTGTCCTATTCTGGTCTAGTTCCAGGTGTCTGTGGGGGGGTGCTGGCATGATTTAGGGGTGCTACAGAAATGCTCCTACAAAGCATGGGCTTAGCTTGTGACAGAGGGACAGGGAACAAGCTCTCAAGGCAAAGCATGGGGCGGTACTGGGTTAGGTGGCTGTGACAACTTTTACAAGAAATAAACTTAAGGAGCTGAGCGTGGTGGCACACGCCTGTAATCCCAGCACTTGGGAGGCTGAGGCAGGAGGATTGGTGTGAGTTTGAGACCAGCCTGGGCTGCAAAAGTGAGCTCAAGGCCAGCCTGAGCTGCATAGCAAGACCCTGTCTCAAAAAGACAAAAAAAAAAAAAGAAAAAGAAACAAACTTAAGGGAACAGAAGCTTAAGCTCTAACATGAAACCTGAGGACAGCTTGACTTTGGTTGGTTCTTTTTCTCACTCTAATGGGAAAAAAGAAATCTGGTTTTCAAATGGGAAGGGGAAGAAGAGGTGAAGAGGGTGGAAAGGGAAGAGAAGGAAAGAGTGGAAAGAAATGGGCATAGAAATTTGCCAAATGCAAAGGGGCCCAAGAGTTGGTAGGGAGCGCGGGACAGAAGGGCGGAAGGTGAGGCGCTGCCTGTGCTGCGCATGCGCTGACTCTCCATGATAAATGCAGCGTCACATACGCACATATGTGCTACAAAAGGAAAAGACAAAGGGCCTGTTTCCCAGGCTCCAAACTGAGAGTACATTGTCTTGAATAATGTAACAACTTTCCAAGTGAAAGGCAGATTTTTTTAAAAAAATGTATTTGGTACAGGGTCTCACTATGCAGTTCTGACTTGTAGTGATCCTCCTATTTTCAGCACTGGGTTGACAGGCATGCACCACCATGCCTGGTCTCGGTGTCCAGCTCAGCATGCCTAGGGGTGGGGTTGACGAGGCATGCGGTGTCGGGGATCGAACCCTGGTCACTGTACTTGCCTAAGCAGGTGTTTAGTCTCCTGAGTTAACTCGCCAGCCCTAGTTAGAATTGATTAGATGTTTTGTAAGGGAAGGATGAGGCAAGGCATAGTGGAACAGGCCACACATAGTGCTTCATGCCTGTAATGCAAGCATCTGGGAGGCTGAGGAAGGAGGATCACCTTGAGTTCAAGGTCAGCCTCAACTACGTAAGTGAGTTCAAGGTCTGTGTGCACTACACAGTGAGGCCCTGTTTAAACAAAACAATACAAAACAAAGAATAAGTGGAGGGGCAGAGTGCCATACCCCTTCCTCTGTCATTTCTGCTCCTGTCTTGTAAACATAGTACTCCTTGATGTGGTCTTGTGCCAAGCTGGATTCTTACAAGTCATTGTACCCAAAGGCTTGTGTTTCACTCCTTGCTTCCCTAAGCTTAGGTTGATGCCGTATCACATGGCAAGTATGAAATAGATGTTGGTAGGTGAGATCTGGCTTGGTACATTCAAAACAGCAGGAGGAAGTTACTAGACATCTGTGTGAGAGTCTCTATTTTCATATTGTAGATGTTACATAGTTTCTACATAGTACTATTTATACTTTTTTGTATTAAAAGTACAATCAACCCCTGACTTACAATAATTGGTTGACTTTATAATGGTACCAAAGCCATGTGCATTCAGTAGAAACTGATTTTTGAATTTTGCTCTTTTCCTGGTCTGGTAAGTTGTTGGATGTCTGATCTTGTGCTGCGATGCTGAGCATGGCAGTGGGCTGCAGACCCAGGTGGCTGCGCAGCAAGAATGACACCCTCTCCATGGCACACCATGTTAGCACATCTGGCAGGCATGCATGTCCAGTGCAATTTTGATTAATGATATTTTCCACTTACAAGGGGATCATCAGGAAGGAGCCTCACAATAAATTGAGGCGTCTGGGCATTTGCTGGCTGATGACAAAAGAAATACCCCCAACTCCGGCCAGCAGGTGCTATACTTTAGCATTTTTGTGATCTTCACTGAAGAAATGAGTTTGAAACCTGGTTGTGCTAACACATCCAAGAGTAGGATTGTCCTAACAAAATGCCAAGTCTGAGCTTTTGCAAAAAGAATGGAGTTCTCTGATGGATATCAGAACAATGTGGAGCAAGGAGTTGTATAACTCATTCTCCTTTATATACTATTCCACCCATCCTGCAGTTGAATCTAGCTTGACATTCCCTTGACTTAAGTTTTAATGGAATAATTACAGTTCACAAATGAAGCAAAGCTATGTGTCTACAGTTAGGAGAGGCCAGATTAATATATTTGTGGTGCATGGGGGGAAGTAGTGTGAAAAATGAGGGCCTGGATAGAGATGAAGGAGGGGTCCTGGTTGGAATATGGTGGGGTATAGGTTGGCAAGAGCAGAGATGCAGACCCTGGAGACTCCCCATGACCTCTAACTCCTCTGTCCCCTGGGAATGCAGGTGCTGTACTAGGACAGATGGATAAAGGGTAACAGAAACAGAGGAGAAAGAAACATCAAGCACTGTAAGATGTTTTTCCCATTTCTTATGTTCAAAAATACAGTCTTCAGGGATAGCTACTGTCGGAAGAAAATAGACTAGGTATGAACTGTAGGTAGAAAAGTTAAATTGCTTGGATGTGTGCATTAATTCATTTCTAGAAAAATTAATGCCACTGTTCATTGATTATCACCCAGCCAAAGACCTGGGTTTGACAAGGCCCTGTGGTGCAACAGGAGAAGTTAGGTGCTATTAAGAAGGTTCCTAATAGTCTATCATGACAGAAGACAATCTTATTGAAGAAAAATTATGAAAAATAAAAAGAAATAACTCATTGCACCAAAGGGGAGATCCAGATACTCCTTCCTTTCACGTGACATTCTGCAAGCAACATGTCTTCTCTTTGCCTCATTTTCCTCCTTTGAAACAAGGAGTTTTGTGAGACAATCTCTATGATCTTTCTTCATGCTGTGATTTGTAGCTGTCAGGTGTCTAGATTGCCACTCAGCCCATCTTCTGCTAGCTCAGTGTGGCCTTCGTAGCTGTTCTTAAAGTTCATTGGTTGATTTATTATCTAATGACTACAGTTTTAGGAGCAGACACTGGGGCCTACAGCGTGATGGGCAAGTGCTCAACTGTTGAACCAACTATCCTAAGACTTAACCCAGTCATCGGATGCATGAGTCATTAAGAAACGGTAGGATCAATGCTTACTTTCACTGAAGAATGATAAGTTAATGTGCTTTCAGAAAGCAGTTACAGCATATAGAGAGCCCGCCTTCTTTTGGGTAAAGATCTTATGTAAATTAATAATGCATATTTATATAGGCCAGTATTTCCCAAAGAAAAGCCATCTGTGTTGGAAGTAAATACTGTGATTACTTTTATGTACCCATTTATGTGTTTTAACTCTTCAATATATAAAGTCCCTCAACACAGGAGTCAGCAGTTTTGCTACAACCCGAAAATATAGTTTAACACTACATTGGCAAGCAAGGCTCTCAGCCAGCTCAGAATGCTCTTGTTCTGCCCAGTGAGACTGGCGACACAGGGTGTGATCTTGAAAGCCTCTGGGTTTTAGCTAGGTTATCCCTCTGTCATCTTCTTCACAGTTTAAGAAAGTTTTCTTTCTTTCCTTTAATAGACTAAGAATTTTTTTTTTTTCTTGTTGGCTTTAAGCAGCAGAGAAAAATGACTTGGCTGCCTCTAAGAACTGTATGTAAGATCTAAGGCTGATGATCTGTTTGCGTCAAAGAGGAATCAGGACATTAAGTACGAATGCACTCAAGGCGCGGGGGCAACATTCACTCTGAGCAATGGCAAGGTGTTCGGTTCTGGGGCCTCAGACAGGCTCACCAAGGATTTCCCTCCAGTGCACCAGCAAGACAAATGGGAAGTGTGGTCAGCAGCAGAGCCGCGTCTCTGGCAGTGCGCTCTCATTTTCTTGACAGAGCTCTCTGTCCTTAAATTCTGCTGGACACAGCTCAGGGACAGATTTCCATCTGCAGTGCCTCCAGAGCCCTTCCCCCTCCCTCATTCTCTGATCACCTGAAAACGTAGGATAAGGTCGCTGTGAACGCTCCGGCTATCTCCCCCTCCCTCCCTCCCTTTCCCCTGTTCGAGTCCCCTATCCCCTGTTAATGGCAAAGTATCTTTATGATGTGGCCATGGGATGTATAATGTGGAGCCAGATAATACATAAGGATGAGGTGGTGTGTGAAAACAAGCTGCCCTAACAGTCCTATGAACTGCTTTGGATAGGAGGGTTTGAGGTGTTCATCGAAAAAAGAAGTATCCTGCGTGGTTGGGTAATCTCATTAGGCAAGAATCTGACTGATTCTACATTAAGAGTTTAGGACAGATATGGAAGGGGATGGCCAGGGGCACAGTAGTGCTACCTGGGGGAACCACAGAAGGCCTGGGACAGATCAAGGGAACAATGATTTTAAAAACCCCAAGTAGAGCATTCATAAGACATAAAGATAGCACCACTAATACATTTAACAATAGTCTCAGTAATAAGATAATTATTGAGGATTTAATTGCTTATACCTATTTAATTATCCTTTCTGTGTTAAATTTAGCTATATTCCTAGCCTAGTTTTTATTTTTCATTTAGAGATAGGGTCTTTATAATTCTCTAGATTGCCTAGACTGAGTTTGAATGTATGATCCTTTGCTACCAGCTCATGGAATTTACTTTCTCACTCTAGGAACTGAAACCAGGAGGAAACAGCAGAATTCGTTCAACAGTATAAGGAGATGTAGCAAAGCCTTGGATTGAGACAGATCTGGGTTGGAAATCTGGCCTGAGCAAACCGGAAGTACTTGGGAAAGTTGCTCAAGTGTCAAACAGGGATTGCACAGGAACCTGCAAGGTAAATGGAAAGTGTGAGAGACCCGTCCCTAGCCTCACTATGCGGTGGGAACTGCTATCACAGCCATTGTGGAAGGACGGGAGCTAAGACTCCTGGCATTGGGTTTCACTGAGCACAGAAGTGGTTCCAATGTGCCTGGCGCCACTTCGAGCATTGCAGATCCTAATCAGACTAAATTCATGACACGACTCACTGCAGTGCGTGTGCTGCTTTCCTACAGAACATTTAAGTGAAAACCAAAATCCTTGACTCTAAGGTCATCGCAAGGAAGGAAGCAGTGTATAAGAAGTTTCGCTTCCCCGAGCTCTGTCTTCCAATTATTTCTGGGTTCTCCTTTCTGTTCAATTCAAGGCAGCCAATTTGCCATTATTTTCTCTGGGCTTCGGTTAAGTAGTGCTGAGGGATTCCAATTCCCGGGGCTATCAGCGCGAGTCATTGCACCTGTCTCGGCGCCAGTCAGCCTGAGTTTCACACGTCACCGGTGGATTCACGAGGCCACAACGTGGTCTTTTTAGGATACATCAGAGAGTGCTTTCTCAACAAAAGTAAGAGAAAAATAGATAGTGCGCTAAATCCCATTCCCAGAATGTATACAGGAAAGTACATGGAATTTGGAGCCCCTGAGGGCATTTGGTAAATTTTCAAGATATGAAAAGCTATTTTCGGAATTAAATGATTGAAAACTAATAAAAGCAAGAAAATACCAGGTCCATCAGTTGAATGTTGCTTCAGGGTTTGGGGCTTGTGGTTGTATCCAGTGTGTCTAAAAATAACTTCTTACATTTTCAGAGTTTTAGTTAAAAAACAGTGGCATTTGTGATCTGTTGGCATTTCCTGACATGGAAAAGACTCCCAATACCCTTACAGATTTAAACTTTCAAGTCTAAGCAGTTGGAGGCCTCACATCTTTTTTCTGTATGCTTAATTATTCAGAGAGGCTGTACTTCTGGATTCGTGGACTTCTGACCACAGCTTTCAAACGTAAGGGCTCACAGATTCTTGCGTCAAAAGGACTGTAAAAGTTGAAAACCTCTTCTGCTTGACTCTACTTTATGAGGTACCTCCAGGGCTGTCACCTAGCTTTTACCAAAATATCTTGAGTCATGTCCACTGCTTGTTCCCCAAGGTCCTACGTTTTCTTGGACAAAACTGACTTAGAAACTTAATGTGTTTATTAAGCTGAAATCTACCTCTTAGAGCTACTGATCTTTCTTGTCTCTGGGCAGGAACCCAGAGGCATGGTGGGGATAGTAATGAGGTGGTTCAAGTGTGCAAAGGAAACATTGAAGACATTTTGGAAAATATGACAGAAAATACATAGAAACTGAGCTACACTTCTGCCCTGTAGAGATATGCACTACTGATAGCCTTTAGAATTTTTTTTCTGATGCATTTCCCCCATGTGTGCTTGTAAAGACATTCACCTATGAAATTGGAGCCCCGGCTCTATGCACCATTTTCAGAATTCTATCTTATGTTGTGACTATTTCAACACATCATTAAACATCAAATTATGATTTTAAAGGTTTAATAATAGCTCTAGCTTTTGATGTACCACAGCTTTACATTTCATACTTCACAGGCATATGTTTATCACTCTTGGGTTCAACCAGCATTGGGTTAGAAATTATTACAAAATCCTCCTTGTTTTAGTTGCTTTTTTGATGCTTGGACAAGATGCCCAATACACACAAGCTGAAGGAGAGATTTGTTTTGGCTCCCAGTTGGTGTGGAGGTTTTAGTCCATAGGTGGCTGTCTCGAGGAAGGGTGGCATGGCAGAGGAGAAGCAGTTCATGGCATCGTGACAGGGTAATGGGTGGAGGAGGTGTATGTACACTTCCCGGGCACACCCACAGCAAGCCACCTCTTCTGCCAGGCTTCTGTTCCTGCTATGACCTAGCCAGTGGACCAATCCAGCATCACGCACCCATGATCCAATCGCCCCCTAATGTTACCCCACCAAGAAGTGCCTGGTAGTTTTGGGTAATGTGTAGATATAAATAATAACATATTGCATCTTTACTCAACATGTGCAGACAATAACTACATAGCATTTGCTTTGCATTAGTATTGTGTGTAATTTAGAGATTATGATTTTAAATTCTTGAGAGGATACATGTGGATCGTGTGCCTATAAAAAAACACACCGTTTTGTTTCATAAAGGAATTGACCATCCTTTGGCTTACTTATTTGTAGGCGGTCTGGAGATCAGTTCCTCATGGATGCTGAAGAGTGACTTGCTCTTACCATGCCTTCATTTGTTGATTGCTTAGTTCAGATGAAAGCACATGTGCAAAATTTGAAGTTCATTTAAAATATCTTCCTTTCTTAGTTTTCTCTCATTGCTGAGACAAATACTCAATGCCCAAAGTTAAGGCAGGATGGGTTTATTTGGAAATACATTTTCGTAGATTTATGAGTACTCTTCTATAGGAAGTCATGTAATGTAATATATTCTCAGTTCTTTAATAAGTAATACTTGTTATTGATATTTTTTACACCTAATGTATTTTTAGTTTATAGAGGCACAGAGAATATCTGGTCCATATTCCTTGTTAAATACCAATTAAAAAGAAAATAAGGTCCCCAAAGTGTTTCTCTTTATCACAGGCTTATATAATTTATTATTTGTACCAAAATGACACTTATTCATCTTGTATTTAAATTTGTGTCACTATTCTAAAAAGAACTTAGAATATGATTCTGATAGGAAATATAAGTCCTTTCCTACAAAATGTCTTGTTATTTATAAATCTGACATTTCTTTCTCTATTGTTCTGCACTAATAAGATGTTGAAATCAGACAGAAACAAACCCATAGGATTCCAGTACTCTTATAGAAACTTCCTGGTTTGAAGTCAAGCTACCCATCTGTAACTACTGATCTACTGTTGACCACATTTTAATGGGAAATAATTTACTTTGATCTACTTTTATTATGCTTGCTGCATTAGTCAGATTCCCCGAGTCTCCCAAACAATAATTTGACTTGAGATAAGATTCTTGGTGAAGCCACATTAACTCATGGTCATTATTGTTTAACATATTGTGTACCCAGTAAACTTCTTCAAACAGTATTTTAAATTCTTTTCAAGGATCCAAGTTAAACTCACTTGCGCTTTAAGTGAAATTCCTCTGCTGCTTTACACGCCTAGAATTATTTTTTCTGTGTATTACATTCTGGTTAATTTCTATCACTATGCTTTTTTCCCTGGCAGTGTTAGCACACTACTAACCTGGCCAGTGCATTTGCATCGTAAATATTGCAGTTTTCAGTCTCCAGAAATTGGATTTTAGTATCTTTTGTTAAGGTTTTTTTTATAATGTCTGTCTGTCTGTCTGTCTGTCTGTCTGTCT
>PVKN010013492.1:0-19889 GCA_004027915.1 Capromys pilorides | reverse complement strand
TTTTTTTTTTTTTTTTTTTTGGCAATTATTACCATTACTCTGCAGCAAGTAATTAGGCTTTCCAACATTACCATCTTTCCATAGTCTATAAAAATTGTGACCATATTCAGGAAGAGAAAAACTTGTGTAAGTATTTTAATAGTAAATCCATCGATACATCATGAGATGTATCCTTCAACATCTAAAGTTAAAAGAGGTGCTTGAAGTGGCAGCTGTCGGCTTGCAGACACTTATTTGTGCGGTGAACCCGTACATGGGTGACCTTAGTCATTGAGATTTCTGCACGTTCATGTCCAATGTCTTCTCTAAGGGCCAGCAGTGTAGTGGATTTTCTGCAATATATGACACCCTCTAGGGTCCTGTGTACAATGACCACCATACTTGTTTTCTTTTTCTTTTCCTGAAGTGCGTATACATTGCTTGGGTGGACTCAGCACATTTTCACTTTTAGTGATCATTTTGGTCTTATGTTCGTATATCATCATTTCACAGGAGATGACGGAAGTCTTGGCTTTGTCTAAGTGTTAGAGTTGTCTAAGTATTAGAGTCACAACACCGGCTACCTTCAGGACATGCCACCCAAAGTGTGGCTGGTACACACATTCGGGGTGGTCTGCCCTGATGTCACGGAATTGGCAAGTTCCCTCCTCCTCAGCCAGGAAAGACACCCAAGCACAGGAAAGGTTGCATGGGGTGCGTTGGAGGAAGAACTAGAGAACCATCTCTGACACATGAAAGCTTAGCCAGGTATGGTGGCACATGCCTGTCATGCTTGTACTCTGGGGATCTGAAGCAGAAAGATTACAAGTTCCAGTCTAGCCTGGGAAACAGATTTAGCCAGACCTCGTCCCACCATAAAAATTTAACAAATAAAAATGAAATGGAAGGGCTGGGAATGCAGCTCGGGGGAAGGCCCTGTGCACGGGCCCCGGCATCCCCAGGTGGAGGCGAGGGACAGTTCTGAGCTATGTGGATTTCCTCTGTGACAGTCTCCTAGCACAGGGCAGTGATACAGGGCAAGTGGTGGTTCCCACAGGTGCGTGCCCACGGAGACCTGGGCCTCAGCATCCCGGGCATGCCTGCACACTCACCTTTCATGCAGAGCAGCCGGGTACTGCCCCACTTCTGCTGGTAAGTTGGTGACAGCTGAAAGTCATGGGCTAAGACATCATTTCAGGGACATAGGTGCAGAGGTAGCATCAATAGATACTCACAGATTTGCACCTTTATAGAAACCAGTGGTCTTTTTCCACTTCAGCTGAGTAAAATAATTTCTTGGAGAGCTCTAGGGTCCCTATGTTATCTTCCTCCACTCTGATTTTCTGGAGTAAGAGTTTGTCCAAAAGGGCCTCTGACTTTTAAGCACCACGAGTAACGCGCGTTGAATAATAACAAGGTTAAGTACTCCAGACCATGCATGAGTCCCTTCTTACATCGTTCCTCATTATTTTGAGACTTCAAGTTGAACCCTTATCCTCAAGACCTTTCCTTTCCTATTCTACTTTTATTTTCTTATAAAACCTCCTGTGAAAAGGCCCCAGCTGTGAAGCTGACCACCCTAACGGAGTATGCAGGCCTCCATTCAGGAATTAGGAAACGCTCACCCATATTTTCATGGAAAGAAATGATCGCGAGGGCAGTAGCAGCTGTGTCTCCAGATCCCACAGACACTTAACTTGGTTGTGCAGCTTCAGGACTTTCCTTCCAAATGAAGCTATGTTCAGCGAAGAGTTTTTTTTTTTATCATCTCCCACCTTGAGGATGACCCGTCAAGCTTCCAGAAGGGCCTCACATAGTGGAGATTTTTCTGTGATGAGGTCAGTGGGGCCAGAACAGCATCTCGGAGGTGTCTGCTGTCACATCCATCCTGGGGGACACCCTGGGGCAGTGTGAGCTTGGTCACTCATCCTATGTCATGCTGTAAGGAAGCCCCTATTTGGGGAGGTGGAAGTGCTGCTTTTATTTTATCCCTTGTGCTCAAGGCTACTTCGTCCGTGATTTCTGTGCTACCTGGGTCCCTTTTCAGTCGTATGTGGCTTCTCTGGCTTGCATGTCTCTCTCCAGACAGAGATTTTTGGATGAGATGAGTATCGTTTACATTAATTTCCAGTCTTTTCAAGTTGAGCCATTCTTTCCTACAAAGAGCCAGTCTCTGGAGTGTTTTCATAAAAGATATAAAGCACAAGCTGTATTTAGGACACATGTTTAATGGCAAAATCTTCACTATTCAAGAAGTTAAGTTTTGACATTTTATAATTCAAGTTGCAAGTTTCTCTTCATGTATCAGACAATAGATGTATAATAAAGCAACAATTTAGAAGGTTAGGTATGGATCACTATGGTCATTTGAGGTATATCCTCCACCATATAAAAATAAAGTCAAAGATTAAAAGTAGACCTGTATTTTTTCCTTTTTAAATTTCTTTTAATAAGAAGTAATATTGAGACAGTTTCAAAACACATGAGTAGGGCAGCCATAATAATCGATACGATGCATATTGTAAAAAAAATAAAAGTAGCCTTGTAGATTTGCGGGAGTGAAGCCCTCTTCACTGTCATATCCTAGCAGAGCTAATCTCTGAAATATTTTTGAAGAACAAACGCCGTGGAGCTACCTTCTGCATGTGTCCTGTGTGGCGACTGAGAGCTGCTACACCTAATTAGGCATTTTACTTTTGAGTCTTTGTCTTGAGATGTTAGAGAAAAGCAATTTGATGAGAGAATAAAAAATGACAACATGGCTAAATTAACCATAGATTTACAGATAATTAACTACGATACATAGGGCCAGCTAATTATTTATAAGATGAGCAATATTAAAAGCATTTGCGAAGTGCGCTGCCCAAGTCCTAAACGCTCAGCGTGGACAGTGTTCCTGGGGTTCCCTGTGGGGGTGCAGCTGATGGCCCCTTCCTGGCTGGCCCGCAGAGGAGCAGGGTACGGAGTCTGGGCTCGTAGTTATTACATAGGGCACACATTTCCTTTCGCACATCACAGCTGATGCTGAGGCTAAAATACTTTAAGTGCAATTAATGTAATCTGTTTGTTGTTGTTACTCATTTGGCTATGAGAAAACTATGTGGTCTACATTACATTACATTTGTACATTACATTAGGGCTGGGGAGATGGCTCAGTGGAATAAGCGCCTGCCTGGCAAACGCAGGGTCCTGAGTTCAATCCCTGGTACTGCAAAAAATAAAATAAAAGATACATTCATCCCAATATTTTAGGATAGTGCAAACTTGATTTCAGCTGAATCTCAGGAAAGTCTTCCTCTGAAAACTCCATCTGCTGAGTATTTTTCTTGGATGTCCATGTGTTTCTTCACTTTAAAACTTTCCCATTCTGGTGCTATAGTAGGATTGGAAATAACATCAGGTTCGTTAGCTATAGTCGCACCTTCTGCATCTCTCTGCATTAATCTTTCTAGTTCACTCACTCATTAAGGTCCAATTAAAGAAGTACATTGTTTACAAAAAGATATAAAAGGGAGAATTTAAAAATTTTTAAAATTAAAAGAGTTAAATCATAGTAAAGCCAAAGGAATTAAGAAGTGAAGACTTTCGTGCAATTTGTAGTGATGTTGTTCCGTGGCGTGTTTGTTTTTCTCCCCTTGGCATATTTCTTGAATATGAGACCAGCTTTGCCTGTAGCCCAGACTAAGGCAAAACGCTTCCATTCTAAGAAAATCTCAGAGAGTCCCTTTTATACCATCTTTTAATTAGATTTCATGAATTTATGTTATTAAAAGAAAGGGAATATCTTCTTAATCCAGGAATATGGTCATAGTAATATGCCTCTAAATAGAAAAGAAATTAATGTTGCCTTCTAGGTTGGTTTAAACATTAAATTTTTCAGGTTGGACTCAGACGCCTGGTAAACATGTTGGAAAGATGCCATTGTGTAATCCCAGAATTACATGGAATCACCATTTTGCTGACATAAGTTAAGAATCTCTGACTTGCGGCCAACTACATTAGCCAAATCTCTCAATATTTCAGAGGCTATTTTAAAGTTCTACAATAGGTAAATAGAGACGACTCCTTGACCCAGAAAGCAGGAAGAAAAGTCAATCAGAAGCGTCCTGGATATGAAAGCCAGCCTTGAGCTCTAATGCGAAGTTGCCTGACTGAGGAACACAGTGTCAGCCATGTCTCTCTTCTAATGCTAAAAGTAATGCACATGGACACTGTGACAATCACGCTGCAGCCTCCCATCAGCAATAATTAATCTTTTCGTTAACAGAGACTACAAAAGCCTCTCATCAGCCTCTTCTGAAGTCTGAGGGACACTGGGTTTTGATGTTTGCATTCTGAGGAAAATTGTCCCCACCAGTTCTAACAAATTGAAACACCAGGCTAATTATGGCAACTAATGAAGTGTGTGGAATGGTCACAGCTTGTCGTGAAACCGTCCCTTCAGCTTGGATTAGAGTTTCATCAATCACTTTTTTAAACTGATCCAGAATTGCCTCTGCCCGGTGCTTGGCATTTTTAATGCTGTTTCTGTAATTGGTTTTTCCCCAAAGCTTAAGACTGTTTTATGAAATATTACAGTCTTGGGACAGGACTTGCAAACTCTAGTTTATAAAAAAAAATTTATGATTAGTGATATCAGCTGATCAAGTGGTTGAAAGTGAATAAAAGGACCACCAAAATAAAATTTGAAGTAGTATTTCAATCTTACTAAAGGTAGCAATAAAGCACATCTATGTATATCATTATTTTTTCAAATGTATAAATAATACAACATAGGAGAACCATAGCTGGTGTTTAGGTGGGTGAAATCCCACCAAGCTTTCCTTTTAAGTTGATGCATGCATACTACTATCTTCAGGAGATGATAGCTTTCATTTTGTTATAAGGTGTATTAGATGTACCCACTTTGCCTTGAGCTGAATGTTCTAAAGCATCAGGACCAGAGTGGTGTGCATGTTTATGTATTATTTTATGGATTTTTCTTTGTTTCTGGACGTATTTTAATCACCCCATATAATCCTGAAGTTCAACTAGAAAACCAAGCTTAAAAGCTCTTTCTTACCTGCCCCCAAGGGGTGTCAGTCATCCTATAGGTATGACTACTTTTTGGTACAATTAGATCACACTTTTAGAGCTAGCAAGAGTCAGTTGAGAGCAGCCACTGAGAGCTGGTATGTGCGGTGTGCTGCCTCAACTTGCAGGGCAATCCAGCAGAACTGATTTATTAAGTCCCACTCGCGGAGACGGGTCCTTCAAAATGCTAAGAAAATATCTTGGTAGTTTCACTAGTGCTGTTTCACTTGGAGACTGTGAGCCATTAAGCCTCTGTACAGTTCAGCTCCGCCCTTTCTGTTGACGGTGATCTCACCGTCATTAAATGACAGTGTTCATTAAACTGGACACGTATTCATGCGACCACTTTTCATCAGGCAAATTAACCTGGAATGTTTGTGCTGTCATTTTATACTTTATATACTAGGAGTAAGGAAAACTAGTCACCTCTAAAATCTGACCTATTGACCACTATACTATGTCACCTTAACCCATTAGGTCAATTCTCTCCTACTGCAGTCCAGTTTCTGAGATCTTATAAAGTTTTTGCAGATATTTGTAAGATTTACTGTTAAGGAATCCATCACAGAATTTCAAGGTAGAAGGCATAATAGTAAATAATAATTGAGCTATATTTACTAAGTTAAAGCAATATAAATATTTATATATAAATGATATATATAGAGAGAGATAGAGTCAGAAAATATGAAAGTTCACTACTGTTGATTTTTCAAGCAAATATTCTTTGGGTTTTTATGATTTATTTTATTTCATAGTAGAAAAATTTTTATATTTGAGAAGTAAAATTTTTCACTTAATTGTAAAATAGTTACATGAAGCATGTACTACATAATATACAAAAATTGAATTGAAATAATATATGACATAAAGTTCCTAAATATATTTTGTTATTTTCTTTTATTTAGTCAAATATTAAAGTATCTTTCAGGCATAAATAAGAGGAACTGAGGGCCACTAAAGGGAACACTGAAGCTAGTACATGCTTAGCTTGTTCAGTTTAAGCTATCTGTTACACCGTACTTTATGTATCGCCGAGGACTCTCTAGAGAAGCAGGATATGGATTTAGTCGGCAAGCTCACAAGACCAGAGGCGGAAAAGTCCTCAGCGGCCCCTTGTAGGCTGGAGAGCTGGAGCAACCGGGAGGCCTGCAGCTTAAGAAGCTGGAAGCTGCAGAAGGAGAGGAGTCAGAGCTGCAGTGGAGGCCAAGACCCAGGCCTTCCAGCTCCCTGGAGAGTCTCTGCTCTGCGTCTGTGCTGGATGGCCACCGAAACTGGAGCCTGATGCATTTGTCTCACGATAGCAAAAAGCATCCCAGCTCGAGCGGAAGGAAACTGTAGGAACGCAGGCCAACTTCCTGATTCTTTTCCTTTTCTTCCATCTGGGCTACAGGCCTATCGGATCAAAGCAGCCAAAATCAGGAGCTTCCCTCCCATTCGCTGGCCCACAAGGCAATCATCTTTGGACACACCCCCAGGCCGTCTGGAATTGTGCTGTACTCATGTGTAGGCACTGCTTTTTCTGTCCAGTTGGCATCACAATTAACAGTCAAGCATAAAATCTTGTTTTGTAATCTCATTTTTCTCACTTTGACCTTTATGCCCAATGGTTTAGCTACACTCATCACTTACAATTTATCTGTATATTTTTACATGCAAAATCATATTTTTGCACATAATAGTTTAATTTCTTCCTTTTCAGTCGTTTTTCATCGCAAAGAAAATACTTTTACAATGTTCCTGTTGAGTATAATGTCTTATGATATAACATATTAAAGTTGATTCTTTTGTCTCTGTTATGCTAAGAGATTTTTAAACCAGAAAGAAGTATTAACTTTTATCCAACACTTCTCCTACACCTATAAAATAATCGAGGAATTTTTTCTTATTGTAGTGGATCACATCATTTTATTGGTATCTATATTGGTCCAACCTTTTATTCTTAGAATAAAACTCAGTTTGATCCTGGGATAACATTTTGCTATCATTGAGCTCAATTTGCTAATATTTTGCTTAAGTCTTTATCTGTATTAAGTAGGCTGATCTTTAATTTTTTTCCAGTATTGGAAATTCAACCTAAGATTTCACACATCTAAGCAAGCATGCTACCACTGAGCGATACCCAAAGCCCTTCAATTTTTCTTTCTTATAATTTTCTTGCCCAAAATTTGATTGCAAACTTATTCTAACATTGAGGAACATCCAGTAATATACCATTTCTTATCTATTTTTGAAAAGGCTTTTTGTAAACTGTTATTTATTTTTAAGGAATTACTAGTGAATGTGTCAACATTTGGTATTTTTTGTCGGGTAGACTTTTATGTAGTGACTAAAATGTTTTGACACATGTAAGACAATTCAGATCTTCTTTTATTGTGTCTATTGTGTTTTTATGTTCAGAGTTCAACCTGTGCATTTACATCTTCTATTTTGTTGGTTAAAAAAAAATGTAATCGATGACTTCCTTTCTTTATTCCTTAGTGTTCATGTTGTGTACAGTGGTGTGGCCTCTCCCATTCACAATTTCTCATTAACAATGAATATTTTCATATCGATGTCACTGGGGAAGTTTTAATTTCAAGCTTCAGAAAGCTGTATTTGGGCTTTATTTTCGTAATTTACTGATTGTTTGCTATCTACTCTTATGTTCTCTTCACCTGTTTTGATTTCCTGACATTTGTGTTTTTCTTGGGAATGATTCTCAGATAATTCTCTTCATTCTTTTCTCAGTGCTAAATGTCCTTCACACTGAGCTACATCCATAGCCCTTGTGATTGACTTGCTTTTGAAACCAGGTCTTGTGAACTTGCTAAATTGCCTAGGCTGGGCTTGAAATTCATTGTTTCTTATATATTCCTATAAGATCATATGTTTCTTTCATAACATGCATTGGATGACATTCTAAGCTAGAGATGGCGAAACTTCTAGAGCTTTCAGTGATACAAACAGCACACTGTGGCACGCGTGTTGGAGTTCTACCGCTGTAGAGCCTCCTCTTTTTCAGCCTAGATTCCAAAGTGTTTTCTACTTTTCAGTTTGTTTCTATACTGGCTCATTGCTTGCTGAGAAGTATATTATTCAATTTTACAACACTTGGCAGCTTCCTAGGTGTATTTTTCTCAGTTTATTGGTTTCATTCCTCTGTGGTCAAAGAGTATGCTCTGCTGTTGTCTTCCGAAATTGCTTGAGAATTTCTTTATGGCATAGGATCTGGTCAGTCAGGGCACTGTGAGTTTCCTGAATTATATGGAGAGTCTTCAAATCTCCCACATCTTTCTTTCCTTGCTGTTTGAGCTCACACTGCAATCATTGATACCAATATTATTGATTCGTCTTCCTGGAATATTAAGATGAATTGTTTCTTCGATGTGTGGAATACAGTGTGAAGTCTATACCTGAAGAGGTCATTGGCCGTGTGTGCCCTGCGTCCTTGAATCTCTGTGACAGTGTTCCACGTCCCTCAATATCAGTTTTCCTGCTCTTCTTCCATGCCTCGTGTCAGTGAGCTTTTCTTCAAGGGGCCAGAGAGTAAAACATTGTAGGTTTTGTAGCCTCTAGGTCTGAATTCCACTAGTCACGTCAGCCCTTGTAACAGAAAGCAATGTAGACAATATATAAATGAACAGACACAGTTGTATCCCAATAAAACTTTATTTACAAGTCACGCAGTGGGCTACCTTAGCATGTGGCCCATAGTTTTCCAACCACTCCTCTATATTCATCGGACCTATAATTTATAGCTGGGTCCGTGGCTGCCTGAAACAAAACCATAGATATTATCTACTTTTAAATACTGTAGTCCTGTGACTAAGCCCTAGAACACAGAACACGAGTGAAATTGTGGGCCAACTTCTAGGAAGTTCATCATAACGGTGCCTGATGTTACTAGAGCTGGTGGAGCAGAGGGCGGCTAAGAGCAGGGCTCCTACCAGAAGACTCCCCAAGTTGGAAATTCACCCAACACAGTTCCACTGGTCCTAGTGGGAAACTCACATCTCTGAGATCAGGGCCTTTGCTCTCCCAGTGAACGCAGTGGGAAGTGCCCACAGTTCCCTGAGCCTCAGATCCTGCAAGTGATGCAGACAGCCTGCAAAGGTGATGCACCCCGGAACACCTGCCACCCCCACAGTTAGCTCCCTGCAAGCCCTCGCTGCCCAGTGGAAGAGCAGGCGCATCTCAGACCTGGGTGATGCAGGCCGGGAAGGCGTGACCTCGCTTCAGGATTGCCAGTGGCTCAGACGCAAGGATGATGGAGACTTTCTGGTTTGGATGCAGCCAGCAAGATGTGCAAACCCAGAAGTCACACTCTGGACTTCCTCATCCTAGTGTGTTTGCAGAAAAGTGAGCGTTGATCTCACTTCCTCCCCCTCCTGGATAGCTGGAGAGGTTGTACCATAATGCAATCCTTAAATCAGTGTAGACCACTGACGTTCCACAATAATACGGAATATTGGACCTCTTCCACCGTGCAGTATCACACCAGTGCTGCCATTTGTATTTGGCTTGTTTTTGATTTTAAATTTTATTTATTGATTTATTGATACAAAGTCTGGCTATGCAGTTTGGACTCACAGGAGTCTTCCTGTTTCAGTCCCACCCACCCCCACTGGGATTACAGGCATGTGCCACCATGCCCTATTTTGGGGCTGGGATGGGATGGGATACTCGGTGGCTGGGGGTGGCATGGCATGCAGCACTAGGGATTAAACTTAGGTCCTTGTGCTTGCCAGGCAGGCACTTCGACCACTGAGCCATTTCTCCAGCCCCAATCCTACCATCTGGTATGAAAGAGCAAACAACGTTTTTCTTTTTCACATCACTGTTAACTTGCACTTTCTGTCCACTGCTGCTGGGCCTCGATCCCTGTTAAGACAATAGCTAAGCACGCCTCACTATAGCTTTAGAACGTTATAAAACACCAGGTCGATGCCCTTTATTTTTATCTTTATGGAGATTAGATTGTGAGCACCTATCTATCACAAAACTAAGGTCTGAGAGGAAGCTAATGCTTTCACTGCACAGCGAGAGGAGGGAAGATGCGTTTTTGAATTATGTTCACTGTTCTAAAGTTTGATCTTCCTTACTAACCAAGCATTGACTAACAACTGTTACTTCTAAAGTGAATTTCAATTCAACTTTATAATCTTACTTTAGTCTTCTTGAAATCTCTGGGCTTATATTTTATAAATATCTGATTGTTCTTCCTTTTATCCTCTTTCATTCATTTATTTTATTTTATTCTTTTTTTTAATGTGGTTTACAGAATCTCTTCTGAGGGGCTGCAGTGGGAAGTACTCCTTAGCGCTCACGTGTTTGCCCTTCCTGTAGAGGATGACCTTCACACAGCTGCGTTTCATCTAAGTCTACCACATGGGGCCACGTCTTTCTTCCCCAGGGCCTCGATCACTTGCCCTCCTGTCTGCTCCTCAGTGCACTGTTGCCCTGCCACATTCACCTGCCCAAAGGGCCTGTGGGTGTGGCCCGCTTCTCTCTAGATCAAGACCCCTTGGGCAAAGCAGCTGAGCTTACTCGCGTGCATTTCCCAGTTCTCCGACGCTTGCGTCTTATGAGCATGATGAAGAGCCAGGTTCCTCGTAGTCCTGCCCTCTTCACCCTTCCCTTGGCCTGGAGGCCCCCACTGGAGCCCCCTGGAAAAACTGCGAGGCCTGCACCACGCCGGACCCACCACTCGGCTTCTGTAGTTCAGTGGTACCTAGTTAGCCACACATGATCTTGAACTTCCTTCACGATGTAGAAAGCTCTCTTGAACAAATAACAATTCGATTTTAATGTTTTTGGGGAGTATAAGTAAGGGGAATTCCAGAGCATCTTGTTTAGGCAGAGCATTATCTGCTACTGGGCAGAGTGCAAACGCTGGGTGGCCCCGCGCAAGTCTCAGAGCCCTTTGTAGGAATCAGTCCTCAGTGACCCTCCCCTGGGTCCCTGCACATACGGACAGTAGCTGTTCCTTCCTGATTCCTCCAACGCCCCACACATCCTCAGACATTTCTTCCCTGTGCTAATTAGAGATGGGGAAGAGTTTCTGTGGGCTGCAGATGTATCATTTCTCAAAACAGAAAATTCCTCTCTTTCTGAACCAACCAGCACCCATCATACGTAAGAGCTTCATGCAACACTGCTTAGCAGTGCAACAGCTTGGATGGGCCCTGACCATGCAGCTGGAGAGTCGGCAAAACTAAAATACTTTGAAAAACAAAAGAAGAGACAACTAAGATGCTTTGCCACTCATTCCCATGCTCTTAAAAATAATTAAGTTTTTATCAATAGTACTAGTGATGGCTAATACCTATAACATAAGCTCGATTAGCTTAGCATGTCAACACAAAGTATCATTCATCGGAACCCTACATTGTGAAAGAACTTTGACATGAAAGAAATCTACAAATCATAATTACTTGTCTAGCATACTAACAAGTTCATTTAGTCTTAATATGACCCTTCAGTGTGAAATAATTTTTATACTTCTCATTTTAGAGTGATTATATACTTGTCCTGATTTGACTAAAATTAAATAAAGTCAAGAGTATTCTATCTTATTTGTTAAAGATACTGTGTGAATGACGTCTGGAAGATGTTGATTTGTTTGAAATATTTTCTTATCAAACTAAATCTTCTGTCGTTTTTCTCTTTTTACACTGAGTTTCAGCAGATTTAGAATATTTTCATAAATGACCCTTTGGTTAGTTACTTTTCTCTCATGATGGACGAACAGACTCTCCATAAGAGAAAGGGAAGTGGGAGGTGTCAATGTGAGAAGAGTGCTGGGTGAGTTCTAGGGCTGTGGATGGACCTGAAGACCACCCGGTGGTCCGGAGACAGCTTCCCTGTGCTTGACTTTCGGTGTCTTTCTCTCTGTTCTGAATTCGATCTTCCTTGGCTAAAGGAATTTCAGTGAGCAGTCTGGAGGAAGTTGCGCATCTCTTTGGTCATCTGGTCTTCAGATGGAGAAGTTAATTTTAGAAAAAAAATGTCTTGGCCTTGGTCTTTCCCCTGCTGGGGCTCTTGGCCTGAAGTTCATAGGTTGGGTTAGCATTGTCTGAGTTCCAGAGCATAGTCCCAGGGACAAAAGCAGAATTTATCAATTAGGCTTAGCAAGAGGTTAAAAGCTCTAACTAAGAATAAAAGATACCAACTGTAACTATATGCTGTAATGAAAGTTATTTAGAAGTTATGAGTTTCTGGAAATTTCTGGAAATATCTCTGGAAATTTCCACCTTATAGTTTTGGACTGTGGTTAACCATGGATAACTGAGATTTCAAAGCAAGGGGTGCACCCCGTTGGCCCCCACAGGCCCCAGAGAACACTTCCACCCTAGGGCTGGCAGAGGTTTCAAGAGCCCACAGCCTGAATGGGGCAAGCTCATGGGCAGCAGAAAGGGGCACGCTCCCCTGGACAGCGCCTGCCACAGAGCCTGCTGGCCACCCCGTTCAGATCTGGGTCCCTCCGGGTTCATCGCTCATCGTGAACGGACTTCTGCCGTCTCTGCTGCCTTCTGCTTTCACTAAGATGCCATTTCTTCTGTGCTTATCATTCTCCACGTCTGAGGGACACATTCCTGAGCGGATAAAAGAGGGGGAAATTTTGTCTCGTTGCCATTTTTAAACTAAAAATCAAGTTGAGCAATTTCAACACCTAGCTCTGTGCAACTGCTTTAGGAAGGCTTTTTTTTTTTTTTTTCATTTTATTTATTTGTTTGCTTGTTGTGTTTGTTTCTTTATTTTATTATTTTGTGGCTGGCTCAGCCTGCCCTGGTGGTGGGGGCTGGCGCAGCATGTGGTGCTGGGGATCGAACCGCAGTCCCTGCAGTTGCCTGAGCTTTCCTAAGCAGGCGCTTTAGACCACTGAACCATCTCACCGGCCCCAAGGCTTTTGAAATAACGGCAGTGCTGTAGCATTATGTTTCCATGTTATGTTTCTATAATAACATTATTACATCTATTTCATAAAATTTTAGTTATAATGAGTACGATTATGTTTACTTGCTAAAAACATAGCACCATTTGATTCTGATCTATAGGACTTTATTTTCATTTGAGTATTCTGTGTGAATGGAGTAACCCCAGAACACTCACCACCTAGTGAGTGAGATGCAATCTGTAACATTACTGTAATGTAAAGCAAACAAACAAACAAATAAAAATCAAAGGGATATACGAAGGGAGTGGCGATGACACACCGTGGGTGTTCCGTGCAGAGAACAAGGTACATCTTGAGCCGGGACACCTACAGGAAGCAGCGCTGTTCCGTGAGACAATGTTGTTGTAGAGCTAGCACCTGCTCATAACTTAATAAATATTTGCTAACTGTGATTGCTGCTGTTCAGTGTTGCTGGCTTGACATCTTCCTCCCCATTGCTGCTCATGGCAAACACTCTTCCCTCTAATGCAGCGTGTGGGCAGCAATCAGATTCACTTACGCGTGCCTCTGTTTTCCTGAGAGAAATTAACAAAAACATTTCTGTGGCGAGCGTTCACCACTCAGTGACAGCTATTGATATATCCTATAATTACAAGGATAGAAATTCTTCCTGTGAGAGTTCCATTATATGAATGATGCATGGGTATTATTAAGAATTATAAGTATTGAGTAATAAACCTTCAAGTTCACATGTTCCCAGATGTTATTTTGGGGCTACTAGATTAGCAATTTTTCAAAAACATAAGCAGTAATTAGAAATCTTTCATAATTTCTTTCAGAAAGCACACTTGATTTTAATTCTTTCATTTGAAAAAGCTTGCAAGGAAAAAAACTGTCAGAACTATTGACATTTTTATAGCTTGACAAAATTAGGCATAATTAAAATGAAATGTTTGTTGCATAAATTAAGCTGCAATTAATATGTTTTCTGCCGCTGCTTGAAGGATAAGATTAAAATGGTGTTGTTAGCTGACACCCTGCTGTGAGACTAATTTCTTGATTTTTATACCACACATTATCAGATGCCTTCTCAGTGTAAGCAAGGAAACCAACAAGTAGAAAACACTGTTTGATGGGTGCGGCATGCAAGAGATAAACAGGTTTTTACGAAGGCAGGGCTGTGTCGCGTTGTATTTTAAGATCTGATGACTAGTCGATTCCAAAGGGAAGATTTGCACTTTTAAAGCCACTAAGAGAAGTAGAAAATTGCTTTTCGTTTTAGTGAGCCGTGCCTTGTAAATTAGCCAGCTCCTTGTTTCAGAAGTGTTTGCCCTTTCAAGAGAGAACTAGAAAGTGGACCAGGCATCCGCTCCGGCATCCCTGCCGCTCACCGAGAACCCGTGATGAATCCCCCTGTCCGATCCTAAGGGTGGACAACCAACCTTAAGAAAATTGCGTTGTCTTCCGAGAGGGTCAGTCTTGCTCACCAGATCCCACAGTCACAAATAAAAGAACACCGAACCTAGACAAAAGTCAGTTCTCACTGTTAAAATGATGAGAGCCCCGCTGCCACCTGGCAGACAGACAGACAGGTGCCCAGATACTCTTCCTGTGAGCTTTGCTCTCACTAGCTGCTGGCAACATTAGATACCATTTGTGGGGTCAATGAGAGAAACGGTCTTCTCCATTTCTCCAGATGTCCCTCTTGGGCGATGCTGCTTCGGTGGCATAGATGTACCTGTGGGGAATGAAGCATGGGGGGCTGGCCAAGCCATTGCTCATTTCTTCCTCCAGGGTATGGGACAGTCGGGGTACTGTGTGAGGACAGCTCAAGGCTTGCAGGTGCCCACTGAAGGAAACAGGATTCACAGAGCGCTGGCCAGGCAGCACGAGGGCCATCTCCCTGGCCGCCCATAGCAAGGAGGCGCCTGCTGAGAAGGCCTGAACGATGCACTGCAGAGGGCGAATCACTGACAGAGCCCAGATGCTGGCTGCCAAACTATACTCCTAAAATAGTGTAAGCAAAGAAAAAAATTCCATTCTGTTTAGAATAGTTTAGTGGATTTGGGCCACTTGAAGTGACAGTTACTGTGGTCACAAAATGAATGCTAGTGGCTCTTGCTTGTGTGGTTACACATGAACGTCCTTCAGTTCTGCGTTCAGCCATCCTGATCAGAGTACAAGCCCTTCCCCTAACTCAGCAGTCCTGGCCCTGCCTGCCTTGTTTTCCTTTGTGTTGTGTGTTGTACATCCGTTCCCTCCTTCTCTTTCCTTCCCTCCTTCCCTCCCTCCCCTTCCTTCCCTTCCTCTTTTCTTCCTTCTTCCCTCCTTTCTTCCCTCCCTTCCTTCCTCTTTTCCCCTCCTCTCCCCGCCTCTCTCCTCCTTTCCCCCTCACCTGCCCTCCCCTCCCCCTCATCTTCCCTCTCCTCCCCCCTCCCCTCCCCTCCCATGCCCTCCCCTTCCTTTCCCTTCCCTTCCCTCCCCCGCATTGTTCTTCTTGGTTTTCTTTCCTCACTAGAAGACAGAAATTTTTACCTGACTGGTTAATTGCTAGGTCCTTACTGTCTAGATAATGCTTTGCTTAGGTAGGCACTTAATCAAAATTAAAGAAAGCCTACATAAATGAATGCATAAAAGCTTATCCTGCAAAAGGAGCACAGAGGAGTTAACTCAGTGACCATGATGATTCCAGAGGGTTATATGAAAATCTAGATTTAGTAAATGATCCCAAGGATTCTGCTAATGCTTCGTTGGTACGTTACTGACCTCACAGAGTTATGCTGAGTTAGTGTTTCTCTCAGTAAACTAAATTTTGAGTTATGACATGTGAACATTGCGTCTCCCTCATCTGAAGACCCAAAATCTGAAACACCTCCAAATCTTCATTGTGCTTCAACAATAGGTCACAGTGGAAAATTCCATACCATGAAACTTTTGTTTCATGCTCAAAATTATTTAGAATGATTATATAAAATTACACTTGGCTACATGTACTAGGTATATGTGAACATAATTGAATTTTGTGTTTGGACTTGGTCCCAGATCCAATCTCCATTATGTATATACAATTATTCCGAAAACAACACACACACACACACACGCGCGTGTGCGCGCGTGCACACACACACACACACACACATGCTAATCACTCCTGACTGCAAGTGCTTTGGAGAAGGGATATGGAAGCTACGTATGGTTAGTGTTCATAGCATTGTTTACAGTCTGCCCATGAATTCTGAATTGCTTAGTTATCTTACGTATTTATGTTCTCATCCATTTGTTTGATTGTACAGTATCGTTTATCTCCCAGGAGGCACAGTATGTGTAATACTTGTGTACTGGGAGTCATAGTGTTTGGTAGAAACTGCAAGTTCATTGCACGGTGAACCTTATCGTAAAAGGAATTGACTATATTAGACAGGTGACTCTCATTATGTGCAATGATTATGTTCTATAATGTCACCTCAACCCCGGAGCTAGTGAATACTAAAACAGACCTCAAAGCTTAGGGCAGTTCTGTTCATTCATACTTAGGCCAGTTAAGAAGGCACAGCATGTGGTCGGAGAGATAGCTCAGCAGCAAGTGCCTGCCTGGCAAGTGTAAGGATCCACTGTCCATCCCCGGTACCAGATGCTGTGCAGGCCCCATGCCAAGCCCAGCCACCAAAACCAGGCGTGGTGGCTCACGCCTGTAATCCAAATTCTGGGGAGGCTGAGACAGGAGGATCACTATGAGTCTCAGCTGCATAATAAACAAATAAATAATTTTAAAAATAAAAGAATGTACAGCATGTGGAAACCAACTGGACAGCTCCTAATGGGCTGAGGGAGAAATTCAGTGTGCGGCCCTCCTTCCCTCGAGCACTGGCAGGACCCTTCTGAACTAAGGACCTATGATGTTCTTTCAGACAGGGCAGGGCAGGGCAGGGAACCTCTCTGGCCAGCACTTCCACACAAGGCAGAGGGACGTTACAGCGGTATTTCTAGGTTTTGTGGCTGGCTTTGGGGCAGAAGCACTCTAGTTTCTATGATCCGCCTTGGTTATGAGGAAGTCTAACATCTTTGGCCTGGCTTGGGTGAGAAAGGGGGTTGGCGGGAAAAGTTCAGAAAGCTTTTGCTTCAGAGCCTCTTTCTTTCAGTTCAAAGTAGTAAACTTTCAAGGCTCCATACTTTGGGCTTGGTCTCCACACAGCAAATTACTGTGACTGTGTGGGCGTTGATTTTGGGTGTTCAAATTAATTTAGCAAGTAGGAAAATTTGTAAATAAGCACTTCATAAATAATCAGGACTGATGATAATCGTTCTTATAAAGAGAACAATTATCATCATTAAGTCGCCGACATAGATTATTTGTGAATCTAGGCATTGTCTCTCTTGCAAAAAGTATTGCACTGAGAATTTCCATTACCTCTACAACCCATATAACTGCCTATATATTCTTCTGTCAAAATCATAGCGCACTTGCCATTCTTGCTTTCTGTGTATAATCCGAGTCTCTCAGAACCGGGCCTGTAGTCCGCTTGTGTGGTAGGGCCATGTACAGAAATAACAGATCTTGCAGGAGATTAAGTTTCTTCATGTTTGGCCACAAATGAGGCCAAAAGCCAGAGTCCGAAGTTCACCTCTCGTAGGGTAGTATCTCTGTATGCAGAAACCGCAGGCCTGCAGCGTGAGGCAGAGTTACTGGAGGTGAAATGATCCATATTCTACACATGTACAGTCTTTATAAATCATAACAAGGTGTTTGTTCAGAAAACGGAGCTAGCATGACCTGAGGGTGGAGTTTGTGTCCCTAACATCTGAAGGTCACCAGTTCGGGTCCTGTGCTGGCCCAAGTGAGCAGCTGGCGGTAGCAGAAAATGTTGTCCAGTCCTGAAGTGTAGGCAAACACATCAGAGATATTTTCTACAGCAAGACTGGTGAGGCGGTAGTGATAGTGTGCTTAACTGTATGATCCCCAAATTAGTAATTTTTAAGGTGAACAAATAGCAAGTAACTATGATCATGTGAAGCTAGAGGACTTATTCTGGTTCTTTCTCAATTTCAGTACCAGAAGTTGATCTTGTAGGAGGCATGTTGGGTGACATTTTAAGCCTGACTGTGACCTCTGATCCTTAAAATCTCACTCAGGAAATGCTTATGATTAAAATGATACTTAGCATACATCCCAAAACACCACCCTGTTTTTAATTCTAAGAGAACAATTTTTGCAAAGTTTAAAAGTGAATACATAAAGATGTTTTAAGCTGAGCGCCGTGAGCGTAACTTCGGTTTTCATTCTGCCCTGCTAACCCTAGAAGCATCAACACTGTTTTAAGAACGGCCTAGCGTCGCAGCCTGTTGTGTAAGGACACTGTTGTGATGTCAGGTGAAAAGCCTTAAATAACTAGATAAACAGTGCAGCTGCCAACCTAAAGTAATCTTACACTTAGGGGTGAGTGCCCAGGAAATTTGCTCTTTGTCATTTTGACTTGGGATTGAAAATGGACCTGGGCTACATTCCAGCTCAAAGAGCTGTTCACTTCCAAAGACTCCTAAATTGTCCCAAGGAGCTCATTTTGGCAGTAGATTATTTGTGTTTGGCTGGCCATCCTAATAGCAAAGCTGTCTGCTCTGGCAAGCGAGGGGTATGGCAGGATGTAGAATTACCATCCCCAGTGTTTTGTCTTGATGAGGTTATTTTTCAGAAGACCGTCTCCCATCCTCCACTTAAACAGAGACAGTGGGTGAGAGGTGAGTAGGTAGTTTTCTTGAGCTCAGAGTCAGCCACGGAAGGATGACAGTTTTCAGTCAGAGGCAAATTTTAAAGATACAATCAGGTCTGGACTGTTTTGCAAACCAAAGGTAAGTGGTCCATCCACTCCTTCCTATAGCACAGCTTACAGTTATTGGCTGGCCAGGGCTGAGGAAGAGCATAATTGTAGATGGGCGCTGTAAGTAGAAAAGACTTTCTGAAAGACTTCCTTTTACAGTAGGAATTTGGAGAGTCCGTCTTTGCTGACAGGGATTACTGTCTGATGCTTAGCGGAACTAAGTTCCCATTGATTGGATGTTGGCCTAGAGCTTGACCCACAGTCAATGCCCAGATGTTAGTAGAGCCCCTGGGGCTCACAGATGCAGGTATCACAGAGTTCAGAGGTGCTTCATAATACCAGAGTCCAATGGTGAGAACACAAGAAGGTCCATCGCATTAAATGAAGTGTTAGAAGCTTTATTATTTTTATCTCATTTCTGTGTGCCTCACATCAGAGTACTAGAGTATCGTACAAATATAATGAACACAAATGAGTAATCATATACAATACTCACGGTTCTTAATCAAAATGGTTTCACTCATGAGGGCGTTACGTTGTTGCTCCAAATTTGCCTAAGTGCAAATGGAAGTTACTTGCTTTGCTTATTGAACAAGAGTAGTAAGTTGAGTATGAATAGACTCTACTGTCAAAGGAGGAGAGGAAGTGGGAAGGCTGAGAGCTGGGTGTTTTGTAGAGCTTGGTCTTCACCAGAACGTCAAGCGATAGATATTCCCGTGCTGTAGACCGAGGGGAAAGAGGCAGGAAACGCTCCCTGTGCTTCTGTGTTCTGAGCCAAATCACAGAGAATCAGCACCATCTCTCCCTAGGTGAGTAGAACGCCCTTCTGCTGCCACTGCTACAAGAGACTGCCTTGGGCTACCTGAGGATATTCATTCCTAGCTCAGTTTTGTAACACTGGCAACAGCACAGCCTTGTTCAGATTGCTGGTTTTTTCTTGGGTGAGCTTTTAGTAGACTCTCTTTAAAGAAGTAGATCCATTTCAACTAAGTTATCCAGTAAATCTTCAGAGAGCTCCTCACAATATTCTTTTATCGTTTTTTTACTGTTAGTGGAGCCAAGACTAGGAGCTGTTCCGTTTCTCCTACTAGTCATTTGCATATTCCCTCTTTGGCCTTGATCAGCTTGTTTTATGAGTTCATCAGTTT
>PVKN010013491.1:0-19898 GCA_004027915.1 Capromys pilorides | reverse complement strand
GAGCTATCTCCCCGGCCCCCCTTTTTGTTTTTAGACAGGGTCTCACTGAGTTGTCCTGGCCTTGAGCTTGCAACCCTCCTACCTCATCCTCCTGAGTATTTCTAGCGAAATCTACTTCCAATTTTTTCAGTCAAGAGTGTAGGTACGAATGACTTCATAATGAATTCTTTTTTTTTTTTTTTTTTTTTTTTGCGGAACCAGGGATCAAACTTAGGACCTTGAACTTGACAGGCAGGCTCTTCATAATGAATTCTGCTGTTGCTAGTTTGCTGCTTTCTTTTCCTAAACTTCCTACCAACTGCTTTTCGTTATTGCTGTCATTGTTATGTTTCCTAATTGGCATTTGTTAGTCATCAAATAAAGCAACACTTCCAGAATGCTGAAAAACATAAGGGAAAACATAGAAACCTACAAAAATTTGACTCCTGTGCTGAATGTAGAAGAAACAGATCATGCTTACATTTAGAGAAAGCTAAATATAACAAGCAAACAGCAAGCCCTAGGTTGAGAAAATGGTGCAGTGGCAGAGTGCTTATCTAGCATGTATGAGGCTGTGTTTGATTCCCAGTACTGTAAATAAAAACAAAAAGCCAGAAAGTTCTGTTTATTTCCCCAACCAGCCCTTTAGCTAGAGAGGAATCAAGTGAAGCATCGTGTTTCGGAAAAGGTGGCTATGACTTGAGGCAAAAAGAAGATAGGAAAGAGAGAGGAAATATTATAGGACATCTAGGCTCTAAGTATACAAAGGCAAGAAAAGGTGAATGAACCCATTTTTCTTCTCCTAATCTTCCCTTGGAGATTCACATCCTAGCTAGCCTGGGCTTTAAACATTTCATAAACATCTTCCTTCACAGCATTCCTTTGGATGAAGGGTCCATGAGGAAACTTTCAAAAGACTAGGACACCTTATTGCAGCCACTTGTTAAGTACCTGGACCTCAGATTCCTTGATTTGGCCTCTTTGCTGCCGCTGTCACAAGTTCAACCTCAGCCCTAACGCGGTGTCTCAGCGCAGAAGCGGTGGGCGATCTGCTCAGTCGCAGCAAACAGCTACCATCAAAGGGTCGGGGGAGGCCAGGGAAGCTGGCTTGCTGGAATCACAGTTCTGATTTGTGCTTTGTATTTCTTTGGATTTGCCTAGAACAGCTAATAGAGATTAGGAGGCTAAATTTCCCAAGCCGCCCCCTCAATAAAGGACAGAACATCTCCTGGTGGCCAGGGACCTCTGCTCCTCTGTGACATGCCCACTGTCAGCACATTGTGTAGAACAGAGCAATTCAGGCTGAATGTTTGTGAAACTGATCTAAACTGAGTGCCTCATCTTTTTTGCATTTTTCATGGCCTTCCACTCATGAGCTGCTAGGGAATCTTGGCTGAGTATTCAAGTCCCAGCTCAAGTGTCAGAAGGAACCAACCTTACTGTGTTAGTTACTCTTCTCTCGTTGCTGGGACAAATACCCAACACTCGAAGGAAGGAAAGGTTTATTTAGCTCACAGTTACTAGAGGTTTCAGTCCATATTCGGCTGGCCCAAGGCTAAGTGGAACAGGGCAGAGAGCATCCAGTTCATGGCGGAACAGCAACAATATGGTGACAGAGGCAACAGAACACCAGGGAGCAGAGAACAACAGTGTGAGTCTGTCTCTCTGTCTCTCTTTATATTATTACATCCAGGCTCTCTGCCTCAGCCTGTCCACCTTAGGCCACACCAATAATCCCAGCTGTACTCAGATGGATAACCCCATCAGTAGTAAAACACGTAATCCCAGTGGATCAAGAGTCAAGTAATCCCAGCAGTACTCAGATCCACAGTCTCATCAGTACTAAAACACATAATCCCAGTGGATCATGCCTCAAGTCTCAAACTCTAGAAGTCCCCACCCCATGATTGCATGAGGCTTTAGGGGGACAACTAGACATAAACCATAACACTTACCTTTGCCATCTCCCCAGCGGGTAACACACAGTGAGCAAGCACTCAGAGTGTCATTCATGTATTCTCCTATGATGCATTGTGACAGGTGTGTGTGACATTTTCAGATATATATGGGCTATCTATATCTATGTTCAGCACTGGAGTTTGAACCAAGGGCTTCCTGCATGCCAGGCAAGCCTTCAGCCATTAAATTATTTCCTCAGCCCCTGAATCTGTATGTTTTACATGAATAACTCATCTGCTGTAAGCAGGATGGATACCATACCTATGTCAGAAAGACCAGAGTATGGCAGAGATCCTGAGACCTGGAAAAAGAGTCAACATAAGAGAGATCAGAAGGAGGGGAAGGAGAACAAAAAGGTTAAGAAGTTAGGCAAAGGTTAAGAATCAGGTGGACTCTAAAATTCCAGGCTGAGAATACAGAAAAAGAAATAGAGTTAAAGGAATGTTGTAGGCTGCTGAGTTAGATAGAAATATTATCAGCAGTCAGACAGGGCTAGGCCCTTAAAGGAGCCAGTAGGGAAGAGGGGATGCCTTGCCACTGTGGGAGAGGCTGTGAGGAAAAAGGAACCCTTTACACTGTTGGTGAGAGTGTAAACTGGTAAAACCACTGTGAAAATCAACGTGGAGATTCTTCAAAAAGCTAGGATTGCAGGTCCCATTCAACCCAGCTATTCCCTGCCTGGGTATTTTTCCAGAAGAACTGGAAACTTCATACCACAGTGATATATATTTGTGCACCCATGTTTACAGCAGCACAATTTGTCATAGCTAAATCTTAGAAACAACCCCAGGGCTCATCAACTGAGGAATAGATTAAAACAATGTATTTTTACACAACAGAGTGTTACTTGGCTATACAGAAAGATAAATTCAAGGCTTTTATAATTAAATGGATGCAACTACATGTCATACTCATAAGTGAAATAAATCAGACTTGCGTATGCAAATGTTGTATTGTCTTGCTAATGTAAGAACCTGAAAGAGTAAACAAAAGCTGACAGGTACAATAGATACTGTGAAATGGAAAGAACCTGTTCAGAGCCAGCGAGACAGCTCAGTGGTCTTAAGCACCTGCTTAGGCAAGCTTAGGCAACCACAGGGACCACAGTTCAATCCCCTGCACCAGCCCCACCCCCAGGGCAGGCTTCACCAGCCATAATATAAATAAATAAAGTTACAAAAGAAAGAAGAAAGAACCTGTTCAAAGGGAAGCAAAAGCAGATGAAGAAAAGGACAGCAGAGGGAGGGAAGGGGGAAAAGTCATATTGATGTATGTATGCAGGATGGCTTCAATACTTGTACAGCTGATTTCTGTTGATCTACAGAGGGGAGCAGTTGATGTTTAAATTTTTTTCTTGTTCTTTTAAATTTCTTATAACTTTTTTTTCAAATTTTGAATTCTTACATCTGGTAATCTGAACAACTAATTTGAAAACCATTATGCAATACAGCAACCACTGTTGAATTCCTATTGATCTCTCTCTCTCTCTCTCCCCCTATTTTATATTCTTTATTATTATTATTATTGTTTTGTATTTTAGGGAAGAGACTACAGGGTGTTCAGGGTCTCACTACCAGATTGGACTTGCAGTGAGCTGCCTGTTTACAGCCTCCCAAGAGCAGGGATTACAGGTGCACGCCACCATGCCCAGTCTCAATTGCAGTCTCAGCGCATCCAAGGTCTGGGGATCAATCCCTTGCCCCTGAGCCTGCTTGCAGGCGCTTTAATCCGGTGAGCTATTTGGCTGGCCCTCGTATTCTCTTTTTCTTTCTTTTTTTTTTTTTTTTTTGCGGAGCTGCGCCAGGTTTATTGGCACTGCCTCTAGAAGAAGGTGTTGGACCTCTTGGTGAAGCAAGGCCTGTGCTGGCGACACAGGACCTGGTGAGGCAGCAGAAACTTGATCGTGGAGTCGTGGAACTGCTTGACAGCGGACCGGCGGCACTTGCTGGCTGCGATCTCCTCCACCTTCATGATCTGGATGGAGCGGGCGCGGGCTCGGAGCCCTGCGCCCCTGTCCCGGTAGCACTGGGTGGCGGCACCGGCCGTGGTCAGGTCCCGGTACTCCCGGTGCATGTTGTGCGTGCCGCTGCGGGAGTCGTAGCGCAGCCAGATGCCGAAGTTCTTCACTCGCAGCGGAGACTTCTCAAACACCTGCCCACAGTAGACGATCTCGCCTCAAGATTTCTTCACTTCTTCAGCTGCGACACGAAGTACCAGAAACGGGACTTGGCGACCACATGGTTGGGTGTGAAAATCCGCGTGCCGTAGAGAGGCGGCTTGCGACACACTGTGGTGGGTAGGCAGCACCCCACCACCTTGTATTCCCAGAGTGTGCCCGAGGCCTTCAGGGCACTCCCTGCTCGTTTGCCACCACCCACAAAAAGCCATATTCTCCTTAATAAAAAGTAAAAAAATAAAGAAACAAAGCCGGGCATGGTGGCACACGCCTATAATCCCAGCACTTGGGAGGCTGAGGCAGGGGATCCGTACAAGTCTGAGACCAGCCTGGGGCACAAAAGTGAGCTGAAGGCCAGCCTGAACTGCATAGTGAGACCCTGTCTCAAAAAGACAAAAAAAAAAAAAAAAAAAAAAAAAAAAAAAAAAAAAAAATAATAATAATAATAATATAAAGAAACAGGCCTCAAGACAAAAGATCAAACAAATGTATCCACGTATCTCCCTAGGGATAGACAGCAAGGATTGATGCTCTAAATAGCTATCAACCTCAGTGTATTGGCACATGCCTGTAGTCCCAGCATTTGGGAGGCTGAAACAGGAGGATTACCACAAGTTGAAGGCAGCCTGCGCTGTATAGTGAGTTCAGGGAGTCTGAACTATACAGTGAGACTCTGTCTCAAAATAAACAAACAAACAAACATAAATAAATATCAGTGACCTCGAAAAAGCCAAAAATGGTCACTAACCCAACACCCTACAGGAAAGTCCCTGTTCTGCATTTGTGCTTGCCTGCTACACAACTTGGTTTCCCATTTGATCCCAGTTTAATCAATTTTACTTGAGTAATTGTACTCATACTCTTATTGGTTGACCATAGTTTCGTCCCATCTCGCGCCTACCTTATGAGTTCCCATGTTTTCCACCTTGGACTCGCCTTTTATTGTGGATTTGCTCTATAAAAATCCTGAGATAAGGCAGGGTCCTTGGCAACTCACTTGGGTCCACCTTCTGTCCTTCTCTTGGACAGAAGCTTTCTTTCCCTCAATAAACATATTCTACTCTTACCCTCTGTTGTTCCTAAAATTCATTCTTCGATTTTAGAGAACACAAACTCGTCCCAGATATCTTTCAGGTTGGGAGTTTCTTTCCCCTACCAGGAACACCAATCAGTGGTGTTTGATTTGAGCTATTCGGATGGAAGTAGATGCTCAGCAGGCAAGTAGGTGTACTAATTTGGAGCTCAGGAAAGTAAGTAGAGTTAGCATTGCAAGCTGGGGTTCATAGTTGGTAGCTGAAGACATGGGAAACAGATATTAACCAGGGAATGTGCAGATTGTCTGATTTAGGGTGGAACCCTACAGAAAGGAGAAATCCGAGGAGGTAGGAAAAAAGAGAATGAACAATTCGAATGGAAAAAGATAGAGTTGGAAGAAGCCAAAGCCTACAGAAAATATTTCAAGCAAAGGCAAGAAATTAAGAGAGGGCTGGCAAGATGGTTCAGTGGTCTAAAGCGCCTGCTTAGGCAAGCTTACGCAAGCTTAGGCAACTGCAGGGACTGCAGTTCAAACCCCAGCACCACATGCTGCGCCAGCCCCACCCCCAGGGCAGGCTGAGCCGGCCATAAAAAAATAAATAAATAAATAAATAAATAAATAAATAAAAATAAACATTTAAAAAGAAATTAAGAAATTAAGAGAGTTCTTCCTCCTTCTCCTCTGAGAACTCCATTTCTTTATTGTTGGGGGCCACAAATTCACAGTGGCTAATTCTGCATACTCCCCAAATGGATGAATGGAGGTTTGGGACTATTACATTATTCTTTTGAGATTTCTCATTAACTTTTAAAGCATGGGCCATCTTCTCCCACACACTAAGACAAAATAAAACCAGTAAGATTTAAAACACTGCAGGACTGGGACTGATGAGATAGCTCAGTGGTCTAAATTGCTTAGGCAAATGTACAGGGACTGCAGTTTGATCCCCAGCACCACATGCTGTGCCAGCTTTACCCCTAGGATGGGCTGAGCTGGCCACAATGGATGGATAGATAGATAGATAGATAGATAGATAGATAGATAGATAGATAATAAAACACTCCACAAGATCTTCATAAGATCACCTCTGTCCTCTCGAGTCATCCCAAGTCATCCTTTGCCTCTGAGTCATTGACCTCTGCTCTGCCCGAGACCTTGAATTTTCTGCTAAGCCTCCCATCATTGTATGCACCCCAAAATAGTGGCTGGCTTCCAGCCTCTTTGTCTTTGTTCATCATCCTGAGGTGTTGACCTCTCAGCTCTCCTTCATGCATTACTAAATTTCTCTGTTTCTTAATTCATCCTTCCACCATACCAACTCATACAGGCAGTTGGAGATCTTGGCCAGGTCCCCTACACTTTATGAATTATAAAGTCATTAGCAGATAGATATAGATGAAGTAACAAGGGAAGGAACTGGAGTTCCTTCTTGATAGTGAACTTTAATTTTCTTTATTATTATTTATTTGTTTGTTATAGGGTCTCCTATGCAGTTCAGACTTACAGAGATCCTCCTCAGCCTCCCCAGCACTGGGATTACAGGCATGCACCCTGTGCTCAGTTTCAGTGGCCAGCCCAGCGTGCCTGGCATTTCAGGGCTGGCATTGCATGTGGTACGAGGGATTGTATTTGAGTCCTTGTGCTTTCCAGGCAGGCACTTAGACTGCCGAGCTATCTCCCCAGCCCATGAACTTTAAAATGATGAAATGGGAAAGAAAAAAAATGAGTGGTTCTGTGAGATGAACAGATCTCAAAGAACCAGTGCTGGGCCAGGGATACAGCTCAGTGGCATAGTGCCTGCCTGGCACAAGCAAGGTGCTGAGTTCAATTCCTGATACCAAAAAAGAAAAACAAGAAAAGGATGCTCAGCAAATCATAAAGGTACTACTAGTAGCACTAGCCTATCTAGCTGTGAAACTGTTTTCTTTCTTTTAAATCCCAGCAATTTCTAAGCAATCTGCTTGTAGGAATATAAGAAGTGCGCAATAGGAATTATTTAAGGTTAGTAGGATTTATACAGTACATGTGACAAAAAAGCCTGGGGGGGGCCAGGGAGATAGCTCATGGGCCGGGCAGATAGATCAGTAGAATAAATGAATTAAAGGCCAGCCTGGACTACCTAGTAAATTCAAAGCCCAACTGAACTAGATAGTGAAACTCTATCTCAAAAATATATATATATATATATATATTTGAGGTTTTTTTGTTTTTAAAGGGGGACAGGGGAAATAGCTTGGCAGTGTAAGCATCAACCTGGCAAGCACAAAGACCCAAGTTTGATCCCAGTACCACTTACAGTGCCAGCCCCAGATCTTGGGGTGCATTATGCTGCCCAGAAACTACATGTGGTGGCACATTTGTAATCCCAGAACTGGGGAGGCTAAGACTGGGATCACTGCAAGTCTGAGCTGCCTAGTGAGATCCTGTACCAAATAAATAAGTGAAACTTTAAAAATAAGTATTGTTTGAGGTAATGGATTGCAAGATCTAAACTGGTTGCAGTAAAGGAAGCCAGAGCAAGAAAAATGATTTAAGAGACTGGACTGGGTCTCCTGTGAATTAAAGAGCGGATTTGTGGGAAACTAAGAGGTTGTAACCAGAGAAAGAAGAAAGTTTCAGATTTCAGAGTTGGAAAAGGTCAAGGCAATGGACAGTTGAGAATATGGTCACAGGAGTTGAATGGAACCATAGGCGTGTGAGGAGACAGACATTACAGGAGATCTAGGAGTCAAAGAATGGAAAGGCCATTCCACACTGCAGACTCCATTTATGTGAATGTTTTCATTATATGTAGGAGTTGGGATAAAAAGGAGAGCTGTGGCACAGGGCCTGTCACCTCAATAAACAAAGTTCTCAAATGATAAAAGTAGAATCCTGTGTGATTAACAAAAAGGAAATGTCTGAGATAGAATAATGAATAAAAAAGATCACTTATAAAATTAGGACATAAGGACTGGGGAGGTAGTTCAGTAGAATAAGGCTGGCAAGCTCAAGGGCCTGAGTTCAATCCCCAGTTCTGAAAAAAAAAAAAGAAAGCAAAATTAGGACATAAAATATCAAATTGAATATATATTAAGAGGCATAACTCCAGTCCTGTGTGCTATGCCGGCCCTGCCTCCCAGGCACGCTGGGCTGGTGAACGAGTCCAGGCATGGAGGTGCATGCCTGAAATCCCAGTGCTCAAGAGGCTGAAAACGGGAGGATCAGTATGAGTCCAAGATGCATAGTGAGCCCTTGTACCAAATATGTAAAACAAAGTATGAAAACTATTTATATAGCCAGGCAGAGCCACATAATTGGAATTGTAGTACTGAGGAGAGGCTGAGGCAAGAGGATCATGAGTTCAAATCCTGCTTTGAAAGTTTAAACAGATCATTTTTTATTTTTAATTTTTCTTATTATTAATTTTTTAAAGACTGGAGATATATCCAGCCGCCATGCCTGGACTCGTTCACTGGCTCAGTGTACCTGGGAGGCAGGGCTGACATGGCACACAGCACTGGAGTCATACCTATTAATATATATTCAATTTTATATTTTATGTCCTGTTTTTGTTTTTTTTCAGAACTGGGGATTGAACTCAGGCCCTTGAGCTTGCCAGGCAAGCGCTTATTCTACTGAGCTATCTCCCAAGCCCTTATGTCGGTGTAAAGGCCCTGAGTTTACTCCCAATCTAAAAAGAAAAAAATGTCTCCTAAAATGATTTTTCCATTTAATCTAAAAGTATTTTTCTAATTTAGTCTATTGTACCTATATGCTGTTATTCCCACATGCATGTGGTTTATTTGTGTTGTTAGCTTTTGAGAGCAGAGCTTTTATTTTGTTTATTTATAATTTATGATTAAGATATACACACATACATGTATATATATATATATATATATATATATAGAGAGAGAGAGAGAGAGAGAGAGGGAGAGAGAGAGAATAGCTTGAAAAAAGTTTTTTATTATTTGCCTAGCAGACACTTAAACAACTAAGCTAAGCCACAGGCCCCCTGAGTTTTTTATTATTTACTTTTATGCACGTGTTTTGAGTTTCATGCACATGTTTTGTTCACTGTGTGCCAGTCTTTTGTGAGTCATTAAAGATACAGAAAGAAGCAACATTTGTGCTCGGACTCAAGAGTGTTGATTATAGCTCAGTGTGGTGGTACACAGCAGTAAACCCAGCATTCCTAGCACTCAACTCAGAAAGCTGAGAAAAGAGGGTTGCCACAAATTTGAGGCCAGTCAGGGCACGATAGTGAGTTCAAGGCAAGCATGCACTACAAAGTGAGACCCTGTCTCAAGAAAACCAACCAACCGACCAACCAAACAAACAAACAAAAAAAACTTCTGCACAAAATTTCCTCAAGGCCTAAGAAAGAGAAGTGCAAGGGATCCAGTGTTGTGCTTCTGTAGCACTGGTGTCCAGCACAAGTGCATTGCATTTCTTCACTTGTTTCTAGGGAAGGTAGGAGATATTCCCAAAGGAAGTGATGTTTGAGCTGAGCTTCCAGGCCTGAATCCTTTGCTTTCTTAGGAGAAACTAGCACTTGTAGAGGAGTCGTTGGGAATAGGCACACTCTCTGGGGTTACCTGAGGGTAAGGAAGTAGACACAAACAGAACAGTATATTCAAAGACACAACCGGGAAATGCATCTTCTTCTGGATGTGCTATGGCAAGGGGAGGGAGGGGGAGGCGAAGCTGAAAGAAAGACCTGAGCAGAATTAGATACTTGTTTGAAATGTTCTTTATCCTTTACGAGCTAATTTTTGGAGTTTAAACATCCAACTTGCCCTGCAAAACTGCAGACACATTGTCTCTATACAATAACTTCTCACAGCTCCATAATGTTTCAACCCTTAAGTGAAAGCATATCAATTACACTAATCTAACTCCCTGTCTAATTCCCAGTACTACATAGTGATTTCCAAAACATGGGCCTTCATGCATAATTAATGCACTCACTTTGTAGCTTTGTAATTAAATCTGTAGAGGATTCAGAGATACATGGCAATGCTGGTATAACTCTCTACATGTGTAAATACAGCATGTTGAAGTGTAAAATGGATGGTTTTGAAAATGCCATCCATAAGCTAAAGCTGGATCGTGTTATTGATGCTTCCTATCCATAAGCTAAAGATAGATCATGTTACTGATGCAATTAAGGAGGATAGGTGAACTGAACAATAACATATTTACAAGCATGCCAAGTGATTGATCTGCACAATCCTCCCTGAGCTGAATTCCTATTATGTTCAAGGTCCGTGCCATGCACTCTGACTTTCTAATACCTATTATACACATCCTGACTTGTTCCCTAGGAGATCAGGTGAAATAAATCTGACATTTATCAAGCAAATCCTGGATTCTGGTACACTGTAGCTAATTGCACGTTCATCTTATTGAGTGTTTATTCTATGCCAAGTTCTGTAGGTGTGCAGTGGAAAACAAATCAGACTCAGTTTCTTTTGTCCTGCAGCTTCAGAGTGCCGCAAGTAATTCTTATGACAACAGTTCAAAATAGAAATTTTAAAGAGAGGGAAATGAGAGCTAGGACATACCAGTAATTAACCCCAAAGATGATTTACATATTAGGCATAGTTGTCACAGTGCTAAAGGCCCATGATACTTATTGAAATCGATTATAACATTTTAATTTTGATTCATGTTAACACCCGGAGAAGTGACTATACTACTGATAAGGATATGATAGGGAATATAGCCTTCATTATGTTGGTCTTTATACCAATGCAGTTGTCTTTAAGGAGAAATGGAGTTGTGAAGGCAAAAAATGCCTAGAGCCTGCAAAGTTGTAGCACAGCCCTGATAACTGAAAATCACATTGATGGTAAGGGACAGGAAAAGGTCAGACAAGCCCTGTCAACCCAACCGTCCCTTTGAATAAATGTATCTACAAGATGGAAACTATGTCTTTATTTCACTCATAGTGCCTGATTCAGAGAGGGATTCCAATAAATTATATTTCATTGAGTCACCCGGATGACTTTACACAATGATGCTAGGGTTTGAATGTATACGTCCCTTATTTAAAGCCCACAGTGATGGTATTAAGATGTGGGGCCTTTGCAACATTCAGGCAGCAACAGGGATGGGATTTCTGGCCTTATAAATGAGGCACCAGAAAGTTTCCTGCTCCTTTTGTCTCATCTGCCACATGAGGACAGAGCATTCATCCATCTTTGCCTCCTTCTGCCACGTGAGGTTGGACACAAGAAGTCACTATCTTGGAAAGAGAGAACAGCTCTCATTAGACACAAAATCTGCTTGTGCCATGGCCTTGGAGTTGCCAGCTTCCTTATCTCTACAAGTTCAAGGCCTACCAGGGCTACATAGTGAACACAAGACCAGTTTCAAAAAAAAAAGGTACTCTGTGTAGTACACATACTGTTATAGCAGTATGAAGCAAGTAAACAATTAAAGGTATATTCTTATGGATTAAAGACAACTATGGGGGCCAGGTGTGGTGATGCACGCCTGTAATCCCAGCACTTGGGAGGCTGAGGCAGTAGGATTGATGTGAGTTTGAGACTAGTCTGAGCTACAAAAGTGATCTCAGGGCCAGCCTGAATTGCATAGTGAGACCCTATCTCCAAAAGACAAAAAAAAAAAAAAAAAAGACAACTATGGATGCTGCCAATATCACATGGATTTTTCCATATGGAAATACACCTGAAAATGAAGTTCACACATTCTATTGATTCATGGTAGTTTTGGACTGAAAGGCTAAAACAGACATTTTTGCTTACAGATATACTTGTCATTTATTCTATGACAAATCTCTGATCCCAACATGAACTCCTAAAAATAAATGTAATTACGTATATAATATAATTTGAAAATTCACCCAATCCACTTAACATTTACTGTGCTAGGAAATGAAGATACAAAAATAAGACATAGCGGGCACTGCCCTTGAGAGGCAGATGGTCAACTTTATCATGTCAGAGAAAACAACGGAATCTGTGGCAATGTTACCAAAATGGTATGGGTGAGTCCAGAGCTTATCAGAGTTGAAACATAATTCAGTCTCTTACAAAGTTTAAATGTTCACTCTGAAAGTGGTTCTTAATATTAAAAAAGCATTATTAATACTCATCATGGAACATTCCATTTATTTATTTGTTTATTTATTTTATTTGTTGTTGTTGATACAGGGTCTTGATACACAGTTCAGACTCATACTGATCCTCTTTTCTCAGCCTCCCCAGCTCTGACACTGCAGGCATGCATCACCATGCCTGGTTTCAATGGCCAGCATGGCACCCCCGGGGTTCCTGGGTAGCACAGCATGTGGTGTTAGGGATCAAACCTAGGTCCTTGCGCTTGCCAGGCAGGTGCTTAGACCCCAGAGCTATCTCCCCAACCTGGAACATTCCTTTCAAACCCTGAGCCCTACAGTAGTTCTGAGCCCCACTAATCCTTATAGGTCTCAGTTGGAATCCAGTTTTGTACAAACACACCACACACATGCACAAACACACACTAGGGGACATTTGGCAGTGTCTGGAGACATTTTTTGATGTCATAGCTATTGGGGAGAGTGCTATTGGCATCTCTTGAGTAAAAGCCAGGGATGATGCTAAATATCCTATATGCAGAAGAAGCTCCCAAAATCCACCCAAAGGAAGAACTATCTGCCTAAAATGGTAGTAGCACAGAGATTCAAAAACACTAGGCTAGAGGAGCCAAATCCAGACTCCTCCAGCCATCATTCAAGGTCTAGTCCATGTTGGCCCTGCTCCATCTTTTCACTTTACCTCCATCTGTCTTGGACTCTGCATCCTGCATTTTCCCAGGAACCTTATGTTCCCACTCTATCAGACTATCATACAATTTCAACATAGTGATTAAGCACTTGGACTCTGAAGTCAGACAGAGCTGGCTAGGTCTCTAGGCTTTTCTGCTTGTCTCTTATGTGGCCTTGGACAAATTACCACCACCTCAAGACCAAATTTCTTCTTCTCTTAATGGGGATAGGAATAGTGAGGACTATATAAGTTAAAGTAAGTAAACCCATCACACACTGAGCTCTTGCTGCTCTTGGCCCTCCTAAAGCACTAAACTTAGGCTCTTTGGTCCTAGGTCAGTTGCCTAAAGGGCCATGTCTCCTCCCAATGGCTTTAGAATTCCTGGAGAGCAAGGATTGGGTCCTGTGTGTCTTTGCCTCTCTATCCCTTGGCATAGCACCCTGCATATTGTAGGCAATTAGCAATCAGGTGTAGGGTCACACTTCTTTAATCCCAGCACTTGGAGGAAGCTGAGACAGGAGGATTGTTTTGAGTTCAAGGCCAGTCTGGGCTACAAAGTGAGTTCAAGTGTGGCCTGAACTGCATAGTGAAATCCTGTCTCAAAAACAGTACAAAAAAAAAAAAAAAAAGTAGGCGATCAGTGCAAGTCTGGCTCTCCCTATAAGAGATAATTCTCTGCCAGTGGATACAAAAGTCCTAAGAGACTAAAGAAAGTTCTTTCTTTTGGAGTCAGCTATGGTTTCCTTTGCTGTTTCTACTTTCTCTGCCTGCTGTTAGGGCTGGGTTCTCCATGGCTGGCAACTTGGCATGGTTCTTAGCCAATCTCTCCTCCCTTTCAAAAAGATCTCATCTAGCTACAGAGCCTACTTGTTTGTTTTTAGATGAGATCTCCTCAAGTAGGTCAGGCTAGTCTTAAACTTATAACGTAACCCAGACTGGCTTCAAACTGATGAACTGCCTCAGCCTTCCAAGTGCTGAGATTTTAAGCATACACCAAGTCGTTCAGCTTTAAAATACCATTCATATTCCATATTTGTTGTTAAGACCCTTTCTGATATAATGTATATCAGTATTAGGGATTAAACCCAGGGCCTCATGAATGCTAAATAAGTGCTGTCCTACTGAGGTACAGCCCCAAACCCCAGATTTATATACATCAACTTTCTCTTTGACATTCCCGTTTTAGCACACTGAAATCAAAGGGATCCTGTTAAAATATAATTCTGATGACGACATTCCCTTCAAGGGCTTTCCACTGTACCAGTTATAAATGCTTCCAATGGTCTACAGACTTGTGTGAGGAGGTCTTGACTTGGCCCTTCCTTCAACCTGAGACTGTCCTCTGCTCAATCGGTTCATTGGCCATCTCCAACTTCCTGATGCTCAACTAGACCAACACATTCCTCCTTTCAGAGTCTTTGGGTCTGAGGTTGCCTTTGCTTGAAGAACATGGCTTTTTATTCAGATCTCAACCATAATGTCACCTCAAAGAGGACTTCCCTGGCCCCCTCTCCCAGCCATCCCCCTTGATGGCATTTTGCAGAGGTGTGCCATCATCCGATACTTCTTTCCTTTATGATTTCCTGTCTCCCCCTAGAAAGCAAGCTCCAGAGGAACAGAAGATTCCTCAGCCCTGTTCTCCAGTATGTCTGTAGTACCCAGCCCAGGGCCTGGCACACAGTAGGATCTCAGTAAGTAGCTATCAATTAGAGATTCAAGTGTATCTTAGTTAATTTTCTCATTGCTGAGACAAAATACAGAACATCCTAAGTTAAGGGAGGAAAGTTTTATTTAGCTTACAGTTGGCAGAGGCCTCAGTCCATAGTCAGCTGACTCCCAGGCTGGGTGGTATGGCAGAGGGACATCACAGAGGGGAATCAGTCTATAGTGGACAGAAGGCAGCCAGCAGTGAAGCAGCAGTCAAGCCTGCCTTTATATTTCATCCAGGTTTAGCACACTGAAATCACCCTCTGGGAGATGCCACTAATCCCAGTATCATACACCCTAGCCCTAGCCACCTCCCCAGAGCCTCATTCATGACCACATGAGGCTTTGGGGGGACATCTGTATACAAACCATAACAAAGTGAAATAAAAGTGGAGTGAGGGTCTTGGAATTAAAAGTTCCAGTCCCTCTCCGTCTTAGTGTGACCTTGGCAGGTCACTTATCTTTACAAGCCTCAGTCTGCTTATCTGTCAAGTAGGCATAACAGCACCTCCTCTTGCATACTGGTGCAAAGATTAAGTGATATAATGCACATTAAGTGTCTGGTGCTGTGCTTAGTACACATCACAGTGATCAAAAATGCAGGTTCTTACCCCCACCCCTTGAACCTTCTTTTCCTCACAACAGGGGAAATGGCAGCATCATACAGTATGAGTTGCTATAGAAATGATGTTAACTTGCAACTCTTTCCCTTCTCCGGCCTCTGCACATCATATTCTCTTGGCTTCTCTTTCTCTCTTCCCTCCTACCTCAGGATCATCTCTCTCAGGAAACTATCACTGAGATCACATACTGGATTTGCTCTGCTTCTGGGCCCACTGAAATCTCGGGTGTTTCTATTATGCTAAATAGACATCACAACGTTGGGTGGATGAAAGGAAGGAGAGGGACAGAGGGATGGAGAAGGAGTTCTATGAGAGTGCTTTGAAACCACCTGCACAGAACTGAGCTGGCATTCTGGCACCCCAGGGGCCAGCCTCAGCTGGCCCTGCCAACTGCCCCACCCCCAAGGGCCCTATGCTGTCACTCCCTGAACTACATTAGCTCCTTGGACACTCTCAGTGCGTGGTCCCCAACCATTGGCTACAGTCCACATCCAGGCCACAAATGGGAGGCAGCCAGGTACAGGACACAGCTGATCTCAGCCCCTACCCCAGGGTGAGAGGAAAGGCAGTGTTGAGGCAGCGCTCCGGTAAGCACCTCAACTGGCTCAGGCTGGGCGAGATGAACAGGTTGCAGCTGCTGCTGCTACTTCTGACAACCTGTACCTTGGGGGAACAGGTGCGGCGCTTGGTCTACCTGCGTGAGGAGTTCAAGGATGGGGGTAAGCAGTCCTGTAGCCAAGGGATGAGGAATGGAAGACCAGGCCCTCCTCCCCAGCCACCTGACCCAATTGTCGGCTTACTTTTCCCCTTAGAGATCCTTTGAGAGTCAAATGAACCTCTGTTCAAATCCCCTCTTGAGTCTTCCTTGCTGTGTGAACCTAGCTTATGGCGTCTGCATCTTGATGTTCTTCTCTATGAAATGAGGACAATATGAGTCTTGCAACAACTATTCGGAGTCTAATGTCTTTAGTTCATAGTTGATGTGCAATAAATGCTTGGGATGTACAAGCATCCCTTCATCCTGAAAACAAATGCTGAAGGTCAACATCAATTGTGATGGTGAGATTTTCTGTATTTCATGAAGTATCAGAGCCCAGAGAATCCTGGGGCTCACCTTGTTCAACCTCCTCCCTGGCATGTGTCAGGAATAGCAGGGAATTATGGAAAGGCTTAATTACTTAAAGACAGATGTTCAAGGACATTGATTCAGCCTATAAAAACATACCGTTCCTGTGTGTGTGTGTGTGTGTGTGTGTGTAAGTTTGTAAAATCTGGTTAATTTTTTGACAGTACAGTAAACAAAGCACTTGCCTATCAATCATGGTTTTTTTAGACTTGAACCTGTACTCTAGCTCGAAAGCCTAGATAAGCCCTTTACCCCAGGAGTAAGGCAAGAAGGCGTCAGGAATCTGGGTATGGTGGTACACATCTGTAATTCCAGCACTCAGGAGACTGAGGCAGGAGGATCACTTCAAGTTTGAGGCCAGCCTGGGCTACATAGTGGGATCGAGGCCATTGTGAACTATATAGTGAGAACTTGTCTCCAAAAAATGCTTGGATTTTACCTTTGTCCTAAAGCCTCCTCTCTTTTTTTAGAGATAGTCTCTTGCTATGTAGTTCAGGCTGGCCTTGCACTCGATATGTAGCCCAGGCCTTAAGCTAGTGGCAGTACTCCTGCCTCACCTCCAGTGCTGGGGTTACAGATGTGCACTAGCATGCTTGGCTCCAAGCAGTTTTAAAAGTGATTAAAATTTAATTTAGCACATGGGCAGGGATGGAGAGAAGGAAATTCCAGTCCAGAAGAATAGTGTGTCTAGGGTTTAGAGATGTGACAGATGCTCAGGGCAGTGGCATGTTGGGGGAACTGGAAAGTGTAAGGGGACAATAGATCAGGAGAGACTGGACAGCAGGTAGGATGCAATCAAGAGAGCTGAGGGGACTTGGTTCTTGGCTGAAAGCAGTGAGACTCTAGTGAACGTGGTGAGTGAGGAGAGCAAGTTCTGACCAGGATCTCGGAGCCTGGTTATGGGAGACAGACAGTGAAGCTAGCAAAAGTTGAGGCTGAGACAAAAGAATCATCTCAGAGGCTGGGTCAGGGCAGCAATGACTGGAATACAGGGGAGAGGAGGCCAAACGCAAGCTGTTTGGGAGTTAAGATGCCAAGTGGGGTAGACAAAGTCCCCTTGCTTCGTTGGCTGACTGCAGGGTATCTTCTCACAAGGCACAAACCCTTGAAGGCACCTGGTGGCCCCATTCCCATCCTTGGCAGTTTGCTCTGTGAGGCTAATGCTCTGATGCTGGCCCCTGGGCCCGCCTCCCCACCAAGCATGCTCTTACTCCACCATAATTCCTCCTAGCTGAGACAAAAGGACATGCACAAACCTGCCGGCCTCCCAGAGGACTCACTCTACCTGTCTAAGATGACAGGTGCGAGATGCCCGAGGGTTTTAGTGATGGTTCCTAAATGCTTCTGAGATGCTGCTTGGAACTGGGGAAAGAGTGGCTCAGGTCCCAGGACAATTGTTAAGGCCAAAGTAATGGAAAGAACACAGCTATAAAGCATGTGGAGAAGAGGCAGCTCTGTGTGACATCACCTCCTCCAGGAAGCCTGGCCTGGGTGCCCTTGGGAACCCCAGCCCTGCGCCACTGCTGAGTCTGCCTGCTTCTCTTTGTCTGTGAGTCTGCTGTGTTTGCAGCATCAAGGTCAATGGTTGTAGTGAAGTCATTACCCAGTGAAGAAAGGACTCTTGAATCACTGGGTAATGGCGCTGAATTTTCACACACACACACACACACACACACACACACAACCACCACCACCACCTCAGGAGCAGTGTGTGAAAGAGATTTTCCTGCAGCATCACTGCAGAGGTCAAGTGCCCATCCTAAGTGGACCGATGTGTTAAAAAGAAAGCAGTCAGAGGTGCGTGCTGAGGGGCTGACTCTGCTCACTGGTCCTAGAGGGTTGACTGTTGGGGTCCCATGGGTCTCATCCTCAGCCCAGAGGACCCAGAGAGCCAACACAATGATAGTCATGGGAGCTTGGAAGATTTAGGCATCCATTTGTTTTGAATTACCCAAACTCATAGGGGATAGATATGGAAGCAAGATACTCCTAAATGTATGTCAGACCCAACAATTAAAACACCAAGCAGGTTTTGCACAGACTTGTTTTCTCTCCCCGGATCTTTTCTGTCTTAGTAAGTGGGCCAACCCTTTATCTGGTTGTTTAGATCAAAATCTAAGCGTTGACTTTGATTCCTTAATTTTCTCTTTCTCTCTTCTGATATTATATTCTAAGTATTATATATTTGGCCAGGTGTGGCAGTGCATGCCTGTAATCTCAGCACTTGGGAGGCTAAGGGAGGAGAATTGTTGCAAGTTTGAGACCAGCCTGGGCTACAAAATGAACTCAAGGCCAGCCTGAACTACAGCAAGACCCTGTTTCCAAAAGACCAAGGGGCCGGGGAGATAGCTTAGGGGCACCACAAGTGCCTGCCTGGCAAGTGCAAGGTCATGAGTTTGATCCCTGGTTCTGCAAAAAAAAAAAAAAAAAAAAAAAAAAAAAATTAAAAGTTGACAGAGAAGCTGTTTGAAATATAGAAATGTTCTATGCATTTTTTTGGTCTTTTTGAGACAGAGTCTCATTATGCAGTTCAGGCTGGCCTTGAGCTCACTTTATAGCCTAAGCTGGTCTCAAACTTAGGTCAATACTTCTGCATCAGCCTCTAGAGTGCTGGCACTGCCGGCGCCACGATGCCCAGCCAACCTGCTAAATTTTTAAAGATACTTTTCTCTACATAGTAAATTTCTAGTGCCTCTCTGCTCCCCTCTGCTCAGTGCCTAAAGTAGTCCTAGACCAGGCATGTAGCAGGTGATCAATTATTTCATGTTGAATGAATGAATGAATGAACTTCCCTGGGAACAGACTCTTTCAGAGATGGGAATGCCGTTCCTAAACAAAGGAAACTCTTTGAGTCAAGCAACCCAGAAAACCAAATCCAGTGAGAGGGAACATAATCTCCTTGAACATCTATCCTCTACCTGTGGACATTTTCCTTGATTCATTGTTGTCTGACACTCTCAGCAGTTGCATAAGCAAGATGCTGTTAGGTCTCTTTTAGTGGTGCAGAAGCTGAGGTTTGGAGAGGTTGGATGGTTCTCCCTAAGTTTAAACATACAGTGTCAAAAGCAGTTAGGAGGGCAAGTGAGGTGTGACCTGGAGAGTGTTCTTTGCACTTCACTGTTAAGAAATGCATTTGATGACACGGTGGAGAGATAGGCTAGAAGCTATTTTAGGAAGCTGAGGCAGGAGAATTGTAAGTTCCAAGTCAGCTTGGGGCACTTAAGACCTTGTTTCAAAAAAAACCAAAACAATTCAGGCTGGGGAGGTAGCTCAGCTGCATAAGTGGCTGCCTTGCAAGTGCAAGGTCCTGAGTTTGATCACCAAAATAATAGTAATAGTAATAATAATAATAATAATAATAATAATAATAATAATAAATAAAATGCTGGGGAGGTAGCATAGTGCTCCATGGGGTCAATCTCCAGTATGAATAAATAAATAGTCTGGGTAGATCTGGGTATGGTGGGTATACCTGTGTTCCCAGCACTCAGGAGGTTGAGGCAGGAGAATCACATGAGTTTGAGGCCAGCCTGGA
>PVKN010013490.1:0-19879 GCA_004027915.1 Capromys pilorides | reverse complement strand
CCTGCCCATCTTTTCCCTTTTCAAAGTTCTAGATGCTGGTTTTAAATATGAGGCTTCTTCTTGCACTCCTCATTTCTATTTCTGCTATAATAAATTATCACAAACTGAAGAGATTAGCACAGCAGACATTTATTCTCTCATAATTCTGAAAGTTAATGTACTGAAATCCATGGTTCAGCAAGGTCATACTCAATAAAAGCTCTGAGAAAGAGTCCTTCTTCGTTTCTTTGAGAGTATGAATCTGTGTCAGTCCTTGGTTGTACAGCCAGGACTCTAGTCTGCCTTTGTTATCACAGAATATTTTATGTGTCTGTTTTTACAGTGTTCTTTTCTCTGTACCTCTGCCCAAATTTCTCTTTTCTTTCATGGATATAAGTGATTAGAATAGGGCCCACACTAATCCAATATGACCTTCTCTTAACTTATGTCTGTAGAGACCCTCCCCCTTCTAAAATAAAGTCCCACTCTTAGTTGCAGGTAGGCATCTCTTTTGTGGGTTATTGTTCAATTCAGTCCAACAACCCAAAGCTATTCTTGCCAGAGCCTGTAAGTGACACAATACCAATGATTTTAGTCTAAAGATTTTATTTTGGGAAATATCTTGAGGACACATCATTTAACTTTTAAAATTTTATATTTTGTAAAGTTTTAGTTATGAGTGAGTGAATCTTTAAGAGTGGGCACAGCAGAAACCGGGGTAGCATCGCTGTTGCTCTGCGGAGAAGACCGTTGGTATTGGCAAAGTCAAAGTTAGGAGAGGAGGCACTTTGCTGTCATCAATCAAGTTGGGGGTATAAAAATGAAGAACAATAAGACCTTTAACTTGGAGAACAGAACCATACTCCAAGAAGTATCATCAGCATCACCACCAGCAGCATCGTCAGCAGCAACAACAGCAGCTGCCGTCACCACCACTACCTGCAAATGGGTGACAGGCCAGGAGCCAAAATGAAGGTTTGACTATTGAGCTGAAGAATTTTAGGAAACCAGGAGAGAAGACATTTACCCAATGTAGCCACCTCTTTGTGAGTGGTCTTCTCCCCAATATCACTGAAGAGGAAATGAGGAAGCTATTTGAGAATATGCGAAAGTGGGAAAAATTTTCATTCATAAGGATAGAGGCTTTGGCTTTATTCGCTTGGAAACATGAACCCTTGCAGAGATTGCCAAAGTGGAGCTGGATAATATGCTTCTCTATGGAAAACAACTGTGCCCGTGCGCTTTATCTGCCATAGTGCATCACTTACAGTCTGAAATCTTCCTCAGTATGTGTCCAGTGACCTACTGGAAGAAGCCTTTTCTGTGTTTGGCCAGGTGGAAAGGGGTATAGTCATTGTGGATGATCTCAGGAAAAGGCATTGTTGAGTTCTCAGGGAAGCCAGTCACATGGAAAGCTCTGGACAGATGCAGTGAAGGGTATTTCCTACTAATCACATTTCCACGGTCTCTGACTATGGAGCCTATAGATGAATTAGATAATGAAGAAGGACTTCCAGAAAAGGTTGCTATAAAGAACCAGCAATTTCACAAGGAACGAGAGCAGCCACCTCAATTTGCACATCCTGGCTCTTTAGAATATGAGTATGCCATGCGCTGGAAGGCACTTACTAAGATGGAGTAGCAGCAGCAGGATTAAGTGGACCACAACATCAAGACAGCCTGTGAGAAGATGGAGATGGAGATGGAGATGAGGCTGGAGATGGAGGCTGCTCACTACAAGCAGTAGATTATGCTGATAAGGCAGAATTTGATGAGACGCCAAGAAGGACTTTGGAGATGGAAGAACTGCATAACCAAGAGGTCCAAAAATGAAAACAACTGGAGCTCAGGCAGGAAGAGGAGTGTAGGCACCATGAGGAAGAAATGCAATGGCAAAAGAAGAGATGATGTGGTGACAGCAGGAAGGATTCAAGGAAACCCCTGAAGTGTGAGAACAAGAGAAATGGATAGGCCAAATGGCTATGGGAGGTGCTATGGGCATAAACAACAGAGGTGCCATGACCCCTGCTCCAGTGGCAACTGGTACCGCAGCTCCTCTGGAACCTGCCACTATGATGCCAGAAGGGAACCTTGGGATTGACGCCACCAACAAGTGAATGCTTTGGCTACGCTGCTACAGTGGAAGGAATTGAGGGCAATTGGTGGAATCCCTCCTGCTTTCAATTGCACAGTTCATGGAGCTGAATTTGCTCCAAACAAACATCACTGATACTCATAAAATTGCAGTGTCTAGTTTCCTGAAACCCTTAAAAGAAGAAACCCTTTTGGACATATACTCATATGTCAAATAAACCAGACCTACATATGCCAATATTATATAGTCTCCCTAGTGCAAGGACTAAAAAGAAGAAATGAATAAATAAATACATTTTGGGCGGTACCAGGAATCAATCTCAGCACCTTCCATTTTCTGCATCCTCAACCCCTATAATTTTTTTTTTTGAAAAGTGACTTAAATACAAAATGTATTTGGAAGAGTTAAAAAAAATTAATGTTTATTGAAAGTGTGAATGTTTAATTGTTTGATCAGTCTTACCTATATTAATCCAAACTGATTTGATGATAAAAATATGTAATACAACCACTGTTAAATTTTTCTTGTTTTGAAATTCTGTGCTATATGTACTCTTACTTGTTACTGTTTTTATATCTTTGTTTCTGCTATTTTTCCTCTTTAAAATAAAATTAAATCAATCTAAAAAAAGTGGATAAATGAACTTAGTAGATATTTTTCAAAAAATTACAAATAGCCGAGAAGCATATGAAAAAATGTTGAATGTCTTCAATCACTGGAAAAATTAAAATTAAAACTACTTTGAGATTGTAGCCATTTGAAATGACTGTCATGAAGAATCTTTTAAAATTTCTTTTTATTTTTTATGTATATTTATTAACACATGTGTGTAGTATATAACATTTACATTCCTTGTGGGAAATTAGTGCACGTTCGTAACACATTTTAATTCTGTTTTTCATCCTTTCCTTTTACTCCTCCCATCCACAAGTCTATTGAAAATTTTATTTTTATTTTTTGTATATGTTTGTAGTACTTATTATTTACATTTTTGTCGAGTTGGCTATGTACACAGCAGGTCCCAATTCTTTTTTTCATCCCTTATCCCTGACTGCTGATGAGGATACAAGGGGAAAGGAATCTTCTTACGCTGTGGATGGGAATGTGAATTAGTAGAACTATTATGGAAATCAGTGTGGAGATTGCTCAAGATACCATTTGATCCAGCTACAGCACTCCTGGATATAACCTCCACCCTTCAAATTAAAGTGAGCATACAATAGGCATATGTATATTCATCTTTGTACTAGTGTAATTCATTTATAAGTTGTCAACAAATAAACGAATAAAGAAAATGCAGTGTGTACACACAATGGAATTATTCAGTCATAAAGAAAAACAAAATCATGTCATTTGTAGGAAAATGACACCGGGGACCATCATGTTAAAAAAAAAAAAGTCAGAGTCAGGAAATTAAATGGCGCAGATACTCTCTGATATTCGAAACCAAATAAAGACAGAAAGATAGACAGCAAATTAGGAAGGGACTTTTAGAGACAGAGAAGAGGATCAGTGGGAGAAGAGAAGAAAGAGAGGACAGTAAGGGGATAAAAAATGTTGGAGATATGTTAAATGCATTAAAAATATCGTTCCATTCTATTCTGACTTTCCCAAGTTCTGATTAGAATGGTGTAGCTATTCAACAGTTGTTACTGTACATAACGTATCATTTTCCTCTGGTGAAGTTTGGTTACAAAGTATCTGAGCATGATTTCTTGAGTTTAGTATGTTTGAAAATCTGTCAATCTCTATCAACTTTTGTCTTTGCCAAAATTCAAAGTCTGTTCACTGTTTTTTTAGTCTTCTCCTGTGTGCTTTATGTTGGCTAGTTTTCTTTGCTACATCTCAGATATTTTCACTCACATGTCACGGACACTTCCTTCAGAGTCTTATTGGCTGAAAATCAATCTGATGCATCTTCATTTCATTTATTGTATTGTTTTTAATCCCCACAATTTCCACTTGACTTAAAAAACCTTCTAATTCTCTGCTTTTCATATTCACATTTTATTTCACACCAGTGAAATAATTCATGACCTATAAAAGTTATTTTAATGTCACTTGATGCAAATTTTATCATCTGTGTCAATTCTGTGTTTTTTTTTTTTTTTATTGGTGCATAGAATTTGCTGATTATGGGTCATATTTTTCCTTGTCTTATGCCTGGTAACTTTTCATTGGTGCAAGAGACTGATTGACCTTTCTGTTGCTTAAAACTGGATATTACTGGACCAGGGAGATAGCTCAGTAGAATAAGCACCTGCCTGGCAAGGGCCAGGTCCTGAATTCAATCCCGGGTACTGCAAAACAGACAAACTAACAAGACAATATGACTATATTTTTATGAAAGATATTGGACCCTGATCTTGTACTTGTGAATCAGTTTGATTAATGTACAAGTTTTTAAATAGCAGGTCTAGAGCAGTATTTAATCTGGGCTAATTTTTTCCTCACTATTAATGTATGACTCTTGGGAAGGTTTTACCCAGTGCTCTATATATTTTAAAGTTTCTCTACTCTGAGTTATAAGAATTGAATTACTCATTACTTATATGATCTGTAGAAAGTTTTCACTTACTGCTTTCTAGTAGTTTTTTTCTTAGTCCAATGGAGTTTTGTTCCAGCTATATGCAGATTAAAATTTAGCCCCAGATGTGATGGAAATTTTGAATGTCTTTGGAGCTCTGGAATTTTCCATTTAACTCCCTCTGCTACAATGTTATGACCTACATGTTTTCTACATTGTAGACTGAAAATATGTCTACATGGCAAACGGGGGGAATCATAGTGTTCAATTATTTCCCTTCTCTTGGATCTCACAGTCCTGGGCTGCCTGTGCCTAATATATAAAAATTTATTTACACATTTCCTCCAAGTTTTCTAATTATTTAGGGAGAAGCAGTATCAACAGCAATTAATCCTTCATGAATAATTGAAAAGTTTAAAATTTTCTATCATAACAGAATATGGGTTAGATTTCTGGATTAAATGTACTGTAATTATTCCTGTATGCAGGCATCATTGAGACACACTTTCTAATATGTTAACTTTTAAATTTGTTTCTTTGGAAATCTTTGCTACAATCGTTTTATTCTTTTTTGTAAAGTTGACTTCTGTTTTAATATAAATGAGTATTGTTGCATGTCAGAACTGTTGAAGTTCTGAACTATTTCATGGATGAATTATTATAATAGGTTCCTAACTAATCTTTACTTTTACTGTCTTTCTTTTTTTATATTTCAGTCTCTTCATGATCTCCAGGGTGATTTTTAAACGTATACTCACTTAAAAAACTGCAAAAGCCTGCTATTTGTCTGCTTTTAACTTATTTCTTTCTTCATCTTCCTCTACCTCAACTACCACAGTCTATTTTCCAACTGGGTTATCCTTTAAAACATAGTTCAAATCAAGCTCTTTCCCTACGCTTCTCTTATGCATATTTTAACTTTTCAGATGAAAGACAACTTCACCCTGTCTCATTCTGCAGAACAGTCAAAGTACTACAAGACCCTATGAAATCCGACTGTATTTTCTTCAACTCTTCTTATTCTATTATAGTCACCCTGGGCTCCTTATTTATTACTATGTGAAGACATCAGGCATAGTACTGTTTGTGGCCTTTCAGCTGACCATCTCTGCTAGTCTCATAGTTAACTTACTCTTCTCCAAGTCCTTGGTGAAATGTCATTTTGTCAGTGTTGCCTCTCTGGTTCCCCAGTTGTATAATAAAAGCTGAGAGAACAGCATTCCATCCTGTCTTCTCTGGCACTTCCAATTTTCCTTTTTCTTGTTATTTCTCCACAGCACTTGCCAGTTTATAACACACTAGATATTAGACACTTACTTGTATTAATTATCTTTCATCACTCTCCATCTAGGACATAAGCACCACAGGGTCAGGGCCCATTGTGTTTTGTCTACTGGTGCACCCTCTCCATTTAGACCAGGGTCTGACCTCTGGTTGGTACATCATAAATATTTGTTGCATATTTGTAAACCTGATGCCATTCCTCCAGTTAAGAGACTCTGAGTTTCTTAGGCATCCACAGAGTAAGGTCCAAACTCTTCACAAACAGAATATATTTTTCATGAGTCTTTCCATTTTCAAAGTCCAGGTCCTTAGGAAGAGTGATCAGGCTCTTGAAATTGTCAAGAATCATATCATATCTTTGCAAAAATTCTTGTTTCTGGCAGCAAATCCACTCCTCTTGAGGAAATTGCACTAATACATTTTTGATGACCATTCAGTCCTAAACTAAAAGCTTCAGAGAGTTTTAGTTGTTATGAATAAGATGCATGTTCATAAAAAACAAAATGTAGTACTGCAGATCAATAGGCAGCATTAATTAATATACTTCAAGATAGTGTGGAGGAACATACTTTCTGATGCAATTTTTTTCTATGTATCTCCATGGTATTTTTAACTCTTTCTTGTACACTGTCAATTTTTTGAATTGAGTCTTATGGTAGATAATTAATGAACAATTAGCCTCATATACACAGACTTTATGGCCATTCTGAAATGAAAGAAATAAATACTTAAAATGTAAAACATCTAGCAGAATTGGAATATATTCATGTGATTTTTAAATGTATTTAGTACAGGGTCTACAGGGTCTCAATACATAGATCAGACTTGCAGTGATCCTCTTGTTTTCAGCCTCCCAAGCATCCCCAGTTCCACAAAATAAAGAAAGAAAGAAAGAAAGAAAGAAAGAAAGAAAGAAAGAGCACTAGGATTATAGGCATGCATCACCATACCCAATCTCAGTCACCATCTCAGCATGCCCTGGGGAACAGGGCCAGTTCACTGCTGGGGGGCTCAAACTCCGGACCCTATATTCATGTGATTTTTAAATATATACTCACTTAGAAAACTACAAGATCCTGCCATCTCCCTGCTTCTAACTTGTCCCTTTGTGGGAATATATGCCCACATAGATTTAGTAGAATTTAATCTGGACCATTAAGGAACATCAAAATTAGAAAGGGAAAGGGTATGCTTCAGAATTTATTGTATAAAATACATGCACATTTAAAAAGGGAGTTTTCATCAGTAACAACACAAAATAATGCTTAGTATCATAACTGTTAGGATAATATGAATAGGAACAACAATGAAATTAATACCTCACATCCATTAGGATAGTTACTCTAAAACTAACAACAGAAAAAGAAATAATTAGTGTTAGTGAAGATATGGAGATTTGAATTTTGTGTATTAGTGAGGTTAAATTCAGTAAACTGTTATATAGAAAACAAGCAATTCTGCCATATTTATAATAAAATATGATATCCATCCTAGAAGATAGTACAGTGGTTTCTCAAAAATTTTAAAACAACATAGTCATGTGATATAGTAATTTTGCTCTGGATACATATGTGTTCCACCAAAAAATAGTGTACTGTGAAAGAATATACTATGGTACATTTGCAGTGTTAAGTATATACCTCTTATTTTTTTTTTAATTTATGTATTTGATACAAGATCTCACTACGCAGCTCAGACTCATAGTGATTCTCCTGTTTTCACCCCCCAACCCCCACACTGGGATGATAGGTGTACGCAAGGACTCCGTCCCTGGCTCAGTGAGCCCACCTGGGGGCAGGGCCTGTGTGGCATGTGTTGTGGGGACTGAACCCATGTCCCTGTGCTTGTCTAAGCAGGTGCCCTCTTGTGTTTTATCTTTCCTTGATTTCCTTAAGCAGCCACATCAAGTGATTGACCTTTGTTTTATGCAAGTATGTTATATTTGCACAAGGATCAAACCACTGAACAGCACATTTGTAAGAAAGACTGTGTTGAATTATTAAATGAAATATGAGTGTATAGGCATAGCCATACCACCATTTATTAGCTGAGTGATCATAAAAGAATCACTTCATGGGGCTGGTGAGATAGCTCAGAAGAATAAACACTTGCTCGGCAAGTGCAAGGACCCAAGTTCAGTCCCCAGTTCTGGAAAAAAAAAAAATTACTTCATGCTTCATGTATGCAGTGATGCAGCTAAACTCTAGTAGTGTAACTTTAATAGTCTATGATTACCCTTGATTTTCTCACTTTTTCCTGAAATGCACTTTGTAAAGACCACTGAAGATTTTCTCCTTACTTATACAAGATGGCAGGTCCAGAGCACTGAAGCATTTGTTTTGAAATTTATACTGAATTATTAGTAAAACATCATATTGGAGTGGAAGGCTAGAACAACCTGGAGAGGCAGTATGAAGAACCCAGCTAGGGAATATCCATCACTTTCACTTGGTAGCCATCCACTGCCAGGAATGGAACAGATGAAGAGGGGCGTGGGCACTTGTGCCAGGCTTGCTTGTTATGGTTCTTGGGCAACAGAGACTGCTCAATAGAGAGGGGGTGATGCATCTTCCTGACAAAGCTCCTGCCAGGAGAGAATGTACATAACTCAGCTCTGAGCCTTTCTATGAGCTCTGCCAAATCCATCAGGCAGGTAACAAAACACTGAAAAAAAAAATAATGCCAGCCCAGCCTGGTGATGGCCAATATTGCTCCCTTAATTACTCTACCTAGTGACAAAAGCTATTCATCAAGCTTTGAAATAAAGTGGTTTTTAAAGTCAAAAATTTATGTGCATCCAGGGAGAAGCTGTAATTTTGGGGCACTGGTTTAAAACAGCATAAACTAAAATGCAAACAAATTGTTGAGCCAGGCAACTTTGCAAATACTCAGTAGCACCACTGATTTGCCTTTGTTTTTCCTGATTATTTTATCAAGATTTGACTATGTGTTTCTAGCCAGAGATGTAAGATTTGATCCAAATAAGATTTTGCCTTGAATCTAAAAGAAAGATTAATCAGCCTTAATTTTTCTTATTCAACAAATATTTGTTGTCTTAAGCGGGTATAGTGAGAAGGATGAGGAGTACTGACAGAAAGTTAATTTGTTTAGCATACATTTATTGGGTACCTACTATATGTCAGATATCGACCAAGGAATTAAAATATAGTGACAGTGAGCCAGACAGCAGATTATCTTATTTCATGAAGCTCATATGTGACAAGTAAGAAAATATCAATAAATGAGAGTGACTGAAGGGAGGATGGGGAAATAACAGCAACAGTGCTTCATCGAGCAAAGCCAGGTGGAACCACGTCCATCTACTCCATTAGCAAATGAAACGTAGTCTCTTAAAAGACGGTCCTATGCATGTACTATTTTTAATGTTAAGAGGTACTGAAGGGCTGGCTAAATAGCTCAGTGGACTAAAGTGCCTGCTCAGGCAGAGCACAGGGGCTGGGGTCCAAGCCCTGGCATGCTGTGCTGGCCGACCCCTGGGGTGCAATGAGACTGTGATTGAGACTGGGCATGGTGGTGCACTCCTGTAATCCCAGTTCTTGGAAAGTTGAACACAGGAGGTTCACTATGAATACAATCTGTGTAGTGAGACTCCATAGACCCTGTATACCCTGTAGTAAATATATATATATATATATATATATATATATATATATATATATATATATAAACAAAGGTACTGACAATGTTGAAAAAGATGTGTCCTCTAGGTAGCTCTCCCAGAAGATGTGCAAGCCTCCTAATATAGGTCCTGTGGGACCACAAGGCATGACAAAGGCCATGTTTCTTATGGCTATAAGGTGCTGCAAGAGGACAGAAGAGGCCTCAGAAATCTGGGCTTCAATTTTTTCAGCTGTAAGAGAATTAAGACAATGGTTCCATAATGTTCCTCGAGCCCTGGCATGTTGTAACCTGGTGAGTAGAAAAATATAGATATATTAAATTTTGCCATAATAATGGGAAAGATTAATTTTGAGCCTCAATCAAGCAAAATGTTATTTATCCAAAATTAATTTCAATCTTCTAATTAATGATCTCGTATTGCAAAACGTATGTGCACAATTATGATAATTCTATTCTGAATTTTAAATATTTGTGGAAATTTTATGGAATTAGAAATATTTTTAAAAGTTAACTTTCTGAAGATTTGTTCTCTCTGCTCTCTAAGCACTTATATAACATCCTATCCTTGATTTTGTGTCATGGCCTGAAAAACCCATATTTAATTTTTTTTTTTTTTTTGCTCTTTGTTAAAAATAAAAGGCCAGCTCTGAGTTTACAGCTGTGATGTTGTGGAGCTGAATTTTTCCAGCATGTGGTTCTCAAAACCCTGCTGCTGCTGGGTGCTCAGTGGAGGAGAGGTTCTGTGGTCAAGCGGAGGCCCTAACGCATCCCAAAGTGAGTAGCAAACAAATCCTTGACCCAGTGAAATGAGGAAAACAAATCCATTTCATTTCGAGTGAAATAATGCCTTCAAGTATCTTTGGGGATTGCTATTTTACTACTTAGTGACCCTCAGAATAACCTTTGAGCCCTGCTCCTGAGCTGAGTTCTCTCCTGCAGACCCCAGGGTCTTCAGGTGTATGCTTTTAATCCAAGCCTTCCTGGCAAAGGCAAGGAATGCTACATTTATTTTGAGGTACGCCTGGGTGCAAGTTGATGCTGTGTAGCTGCAAAATAAGATGTATAGCTTTAAATTGCTTTGCCTGGCGAGGTGGGGGTGGGAGCCACCTGGTCTGCATGTCGTGCTACTTTCCTTTGTGTCTAGGACAGCATACTCTTTGGCCATCCTCCTCTTGGTTTCTCTGTAGAACAGCTACAACCAGGAAAGGTTTCACAAAGTTCTGCCCATGTCACACAGCCTGAACTGTACCCAGACTCCTCCCAGCCCACCCTGAGAACCGTCATTTCAGTAATAGTAACCCAGCTCTCTTTGATCACTGTGGCTGTCCTGATCACATATGTCGCCATCTTTAACAAGGGTCAGAGCAATTCACATGGCACTTGCAATATCAGGCTCATCAGAGAGATTGACATGGCTAACAAATACATATAACTGAGGCATATGATTGGCTGGGTGAGTAAGCACTATTCATCTCCAGAGAGTTTCTTGCTGATGGGCAGGAGCTGTGCATTACAGGGGCTCCAGACTGTGTAAAGGGTACTGTATTTTGAGGAAGCAGGAGTTAAAACTGAACAAGGGGTCTGAGTTCCAGATGTGTCAACTAACCAAAGCATGGCTTTAATCTAGTTTGTCAACTACTTTTGAGTGTTAATTTTCTCTGTAATACTTACTTAACTGGGTTCTTGGAATGATAAAAGCTTCTTAAGAGAACCTAGCTGATGGTGAGCATGGAGCTGACACTTGGTAAGAACTTAGTACATTGCAGTGCTTATTAAAAGACCATGAATGTATCATTACATTCCAGGAAGTATTATTAGTAATCTTCCCACTCTGCTCCCTCATTCTGCAGAGGAGGGGACTTGGCCAGTGTGTCATGGCTAGTGGAGAACATAGGTGCCCATACTCCTGGTTTGGTACTCCATAGGGCCAATTTCCCTTTTAGTCACCCACTCATTTCTATAGGAAAAATCCTGGTTTTAACTTGGGATATTTTCTGTAAATCCTGACTTCCCTATAATGCGAGGAGGTACTATTCCTGGCCTCAGGTGCATGTGGCCTGCTCATTGTGACTTTGAAGCACAATGCTGAGAATGTTACTTTCCTCTGTCTCGCTTGCTAGCCCGGATCTTGGGAACACGGGGTTCCCAAATGCCCAGATACATGAGTGAGTGGTGTGCTGCATGTCAGGCTTTTAAGAGAGATGAACCATGCTGGAGCCATTGTGTTACCTTCTTGCCACACCCAGTTGGAGCTGGACTCTCTAGGAATTGGCTGAGTACTCAATGGAGCCACCTGAGAGGCAACCTATGGGAATAGCACTGTGAGGGAAGACAAGTAGAGTCAGCTGAAGAGAAGAGAAGGCCAAAAGGACCTGTTAGAGGGCGGGATAAGTAACTCTCTCTCCTTCAGAAATAAGATAAACATTTGTTGTCTAGATTTTTTCCCATGCCAGTCCATAAAAATCCAATTAAACATATAAAGCATATAAGATATGAAATTCAACAACTGCTAAAGTTTCCTGGATTTCTGTGAGCTAGACTGGATACCAACTATTAACATAATATTAGTTACTACTAATTATTTTATACTAAAAATATAAAGAAATATAAAAAAGAATACTTCTCCAAAACCAGTATCACTTCTACCAAATTTTCTGCTATTATTAGTTTCTTATGTGTCTTCCAGATTTTTCTACATATACACAAGAGTAGTAGCTACAAAATGCACAGGAATCACTGAGCAGGCAACAGCTGAATGTTCCCAAGCCAGGCTTCTAGCTACTTGGAGGAGTGCGATGATCCCAAGCACTGGAAATTGCTAGTGCAGAGTCATGCGATGTGAATGTGCTGGATGGGCCTGAGGAAGAGCAGAGACTTATGGGGCTGCCGTGCAGAAGGTGCAGGGCTCTGCAGGTCTTGGTAGAGGCTTGGGCTGTCACTCAGAATACAGTGAGCATCCATGAACAGAAATAGCCATGCCATGATTCCATTTACACACAGTAAGTATCATGGAGAATCAGTTAAACCCTGTTGTATAATTGTAGATAAATGTAGAGTGATCTGGTGACTGAACAGCTGGAAGGACATGCTTGCAAATTTGAGGTGGAGCCAGCACGCAAAATCCAGCCCATGGGACTGGAGGTACGTGCTCCTTCTTTATCTCCTCTTGCTTTCTGAGTACCATGCAGCCATCTGTCACATTGTGCACTAGTGTAGACAAATTTACTTTTGGCCCATGGATCATGTTCTAGCTATTATCAGTATCACTGCCATCTGGGCAAAATTACATTACTAATCAAAAACGATTTGTTTTCCAATAGTACTGTTATATTAGTTCAATTAAGCCTTAATTTTAAAATTCAATGAAAATTTATTTGTAAGAATGATGTCCTAAAATGTTTAGACTATTGAGTTGAAATGTCAATAATTATCCAGTTATTGATGGTCAAGTATCAGTAAAAGCAGTATAATGCAATATTCTATGCCAAAGAAAAAGACAATGTATGAGTATACAGGCTCCCTTTGAGTTGGGAACTGTCTAGTCTCAATCTGTTATAGAGTTTGAAATATTACTACACTGGTAATTTCTGGTGTTTAAAAGATGCTTGGCAGAATACAGATGATTCATTTCTGGAATTCTGGACGCAGTTGCTGGGAGTTACTGCACCAGCGTTTTGCTGTGGAAAATCTTGTATCTCTGTTTTTGGAGACCACACTGTTTGTGCTTCATTGTTTCCCATCCATAGATCACTTTCTGTGTCTTCTAATGAAAATACAGTGAAGACAAATGTGCTATTTATAGTTTTCTTCCTGGAGCCATTTCAATTAAAAGTTAATTAAATGTCTTCACATCATAATTTTAAAGGATATTTTCAGTAAGAGCTAGACAATATGAGAGCTGTAAGAATCCCCAAGTCTAAAATAAACTTATGCAAATACCTTTTTGAAATGCCACAGTGTGTAGACAGCACTACTTAAATACAAGCAGTGCTTTTATGTTTTTAGTAATTTCATTTATGAAAATATTGAAAGGAAGAGTTTGAGATTAAGAGTTGTTCCATTAAGGCACTATTGAAATGTCAGATTAGAGCACAGGAGTGGGCTGTTGAAGCTCCTCTGAATTAGAATCAGTGGTTCTCCCATTCCGGAGGTGGGAGACTTTGGTGGTTTGCATTCTAAATGCTCCTTCTGAGGCCCTGGTGGTGAAGGTTTGTTTCTTAGTCTGATGCTAATGAGAAGTGGTGCTCGGGGCTACTGGGAGGAAGTTCATCACTAAGATGTGCCCTAGAAAGACGAGTTGGTACTCTTGCCCCTTTTTCCATTGTTTCTTGACTGTGTGGTGAGTGTGTCTTCCTTGCCACACCCTCCTGCCATGATGCTCTGTACTACCACACGTGGAAGCAGCAATAGACCGGAACTTCTGGAACTGTGAGCCAAAATAAACCTTTTTTCCTTATAAGTTTATTTATTTATTTTAAAAAATTTATTAATTTTAATAAGAAAGAAATAACAATGAGATAGTTTCAAAACACATTAGTAGGAGAGCCACAATAATTAATACAATGCATATTGTTGTCTTCAAAGTAGTTGTTCAGAGTACAAGATGGAGACCTGATAACTTTTCTAAACACTTTAATACAAATATTTCTTCCCATTGAACTAAGAGAAAGTAGTTGTATACATAGTCTAATAGTCCATAATAGTAGTAGGTTATCAGCAAAACTGGCAATGCTGGAAGCTGTTGAGTTGAGCCTTTTAATAGCTCAGCATTTTAATCTGGCTGTACTTTTTATACCTCATGGTTAAACTTTTCTGCTGGATGGTTAAAGCAAGACCTATATAACAAAAGAAAAATAACTTTTATGCCTGACAAGATCAGTCAAATCCCCTCAGAATTTACCTTGAAACTATGTAGTTTTGTAGAACTTTTGTGTCAGCCATCTGGTTGGGACACAGCCACTGCTTGACCCATTTGCTCTCTGTGAAAGCCTGAGAGAATGCTTTCTCTCTAGGTGACTCTCTTTAGGCACACTATATATCATCAATCCCTTTGCTCTGTGTCCCCATAATCTCCTTGAACAGAAAATTTGGGACACTTTCCTTTCTAAGTTCATTATATCAGGTATTTTGTCACAGTGATGGAAGGCTAACAGTATTTATTGAGAAATACTTGAAGAACTGATGGAAGCACAAAGGCTTGGGCTCATTGATATAGGGCCTGGGATTTGTATGTTTTCATTATGTCCTAGATGATTTTGAAAAACTTTGAAATGTGAGAAGCCCTGAAACAGAGCACCAAACTCCTTTAGATTTTTAGGTCAGTGATTCTGAATTCTGGACATGCTAGGAGGCTAAATCTATTGTGCCCAGAGCCACTGGTGTATTAAACATGATGTCTGACCCTTGCATTCCAAGACTAAATTATTTACAAAGAAGTTGAAGTCAGCCAGGGCCCCAGATATTTTGTGCCTAGGGAAACTTAATATACTCTTTGAAGTTGAGCTGGGGAGTTCTGGAGTTCCACATAATACAGCTACACTTGGGTGGATTTGTGGGCGCTACACTGTCTGTGTCGAAGTGCCCTTCCCATCTCTCAGCAAATGCATCTCCTGCTGTGTAGGTGGTCCCAAGTCCATGATTCTGCCAAGGGTCCTGTGGGAGATATAAATGGAAAAAGGGAGCTGTGTGGCCCAACTCTAACACTAGAGATAGAAAGTTCTTTAATCAAAGGTGGTTGGGATACAAATCTGTAGTCAGAGAAGACAGGATTTTGGTAGAGTTTGGACCTTTTTAGTTCCATATTTTATTCCACTATGGGAAAGAAAGATTCTTGAGTTTCCAAATAATTTTAACCTTTAGTGAATGCTAATTACTAGTCTTGAGAGTTTCTGAGTAATATAACCATCAGAAATCCAATAAATAAGAAGGGCCAGCCAAACAGCTTAGTGAATTAAAGCACCTGCAAACAGGCACAGGGACTGGGGGTTTGATCCCTGGGTCTGCCATGCCAGTCCTCCCCGCAGGGCATGCTGAGATGGCAATTGAGACTGGGCATGGTGGTGTGCACCTATGACCTCAGCTCTTGGGAGGCTGTAAACAGGTGGATCAGTATGAGTCCAATATAGTAATAAGATCCTGAACAATGTATAGACCCTTCCCTAAAATACAAAAAGGAAAAAATCCAATAAATAATTTAATATCTAGCCCAGTTTTGCAGAAAAAGAAATGAAGGTACAGAGAATATGCCTCAGCTCATCCAAGCTTGTTATGGGAGCTAAGATTCAAGGCTAAGATACTGACTGTAGACTTTACCATTTTAGTTCCCAATATGCTCCTGTTACCTCCCAACCTATCTAGACTTTTGTACTGGAATTTCCTTTAGGCTGGCCTGCAAATCATAAATAGGAGTGATGCAGAGAGAAGAATACCACAGGGAATTCCTGCAGATCACTGAGGGGTCTGGTGATAGGTAAGACAACTAGAAAGGGCTGGTTAGGGTGGGCTGGAGGCTGGAGGCTGGAGGGTGGTGTGCAATAGAAGCATGTGCAGCTGAAGCCATTTCTTAGAGGAGTTATCCATCTTGACTGAGCAGTGCACAGACACACAGTCACTGAATACTTCGAATACCATGCCTCAGTTTATAGTCCTCCCCTGAAACCAACAGGTAGCTTTATCATAGGTTCCTGAGTTACCATGGTTTTCCTCCGAGGCCAGAACAACAGGAAAGCCATCTGTTCACTGATCCATGAAGTGCCTCTGGACAGTAGCAAACTGTAGTTCTGGAGCAGTGGGGGCAGGAAGGTGGAGAATAGAGAGATGTGCTCAATGAGACGGGTGCACAATCCAGGGCAGGCGCTGTGAAACTTGAGCAATACAAAGTTACCTTTTAAGGGAAAATATTGTAGTGTATCTCTAGTGTTAAAAAAATCTATTTTATTATTTCATTATTGAAAAATGTTCAGACAGAAAACTAATAAAAATTCCTCATATCTGTTCAAAGGGAAAGAACTAGGATAAGGGAAATAACAAAAGTAAGAAAGAAGAAAGGGGAAAAGATATGTTTATGTATACATACAGGATAGATTACATAAATATATTGCTGATTTCTGCTGGTCTATTGAAAGGAGCAGTTAACGCTTAAATATTTTTTCTCCTCTTTGATTTTTTATAACCTTTTTGCCCAGTTTTGCATGATATATCTGGTAATCTGAACAACTAATTTGAGGACAACAGTATGCAATACGACAGCCATTGCTGAATCCCTATTGTTTTTTTTTTTTTAAATGAAATTCTGTATCATTTCTCATACTTTTTTTTAATTATTTTTATTTTTTACAAGAAAAAAATGCTCATACCTTTATCAGCTATACAATTAAAACAAAACAAAGCAAAAGCAGAAACAAAATGACTATTACACTACGAAATTCAAACTGACACTACTGATTCAGTGTGATGGAGGATGTTTTTTTCTGAATATGCACAACTTAAAGCATGCTTATGACTCTGAAACTTTGAGTATAGCCAGCTGCGCTTCACCTGTTATGGGGTGCTGCGTTATCTCACCATAATTATCCTTGGGATCACATAAGATCTTTGTGCATGGTCTTTGATGCCCTTCTGCCTTCCCTGCACAAAACCATTACAGAGAAGTTGGATTTGCCTTTGGATAATTGCATGGTGCCAATTCAGGTACAAATATTGTACAGTAGTTCTTAGTTATAAGGGAATTGATTATATAGATAACAGATATGCTTAATGTGATTTTTAAAGATTGATTTGAGACTGTGTAAGTTCTCATAATGGAAGGACCTCTCTTTAACTTTGCTAAGCAATTCTTTTATGACTGTTTTTTGACCTGAGAGATTATTTCTAATCTTGTTTCTTCTATAGCCTGGTGGACTTGTTTCTTTACTTCACTCGCTATCATTTCAGTAATTTCAGGTGTGTGATTTCCAAGTTCTTGTATGTCCTTGTCCCCTGGATTTGTTCTGGGTGGGCTGGAGGATTGAGATTACCTTTTGCTCCTACGTTTTGACATTTTTGAAGCTCCCAGTAATCACTCAGACTTAGCAGTGGTCGGAGAGTAGGGAGGTCAGCAAGGTTTCTGCTAGGGTAAGAAACAGGGTAGGACCCACCACGGTTCTCACTACAAGTGGGCATGACTGGTGGATCTCCAACAAAGCTTCAGTGCAGATGATGGGTGTGGGCTGGATTCTCCAGGCTCCCATGGCTTCCCAGAATCCTCCTAAGTTCTTAAAAGCTTGGCCCAGTGTCAGCACAAGCTCCATACCTGTGTACTGGGGGATCAAGGGACTCAGCTCACCAGAGTCCCAAGAGCCTCTCAGAGTCCTCAAAAGTTCTTAAATGGTTGGATGAGGTGCCAGGAAAGCTCTATGTGTGTGCACTCTGTGCCCAAGGATTGCAATTTGCCAGAGTCCCTCTGTTGCCAAGAGTCCTCCTAAATTTCTTTTTCATTCTCTCTCTCTCTCTCTCTCTCTCTCTCTCTCTCTCTCTCTCTCTCTCTCTCTCTCTTGTCATTAAACCCAATGCCTTCACCTGAAATCCATCCCCAGCCATTTTTATTTTTTAAGATTTAGATGGGGTCTTACTAAGTCACTAACTTGTCCAGGCTGGGTTCAAACTAGCCTGCTTTAGCCTTCCAAATTGCTGGGATTATAGGTGTATAACACCACGCTTGGCTCTGGAGGCTTTGATTTGCTGTTTTTTTTTTTTTTTTTTTCAGTAGTGGGGATTGAACTCAGGACCCTGAGCTTGCCAGGCAAGCGCTTATTCTACTGAGCTATCTGCCCAGCCCAATTTGCTGTATTCTTGATGCTGAGAACCTAGAACAGCTGTGCCCAGCAGAAATATAATTAAACCTATAAATATGATCCTCATATGTCATTTAAAGTTTTCTAATAGCAAAATAAAAAAGTAAAATAAACAAGTAGAATTAATAATATATCTAATCAGATCAAACATATTTAAAATTTTTCATTTCAGCATGTAATCCATATAAAATTATTTATTTTACATTTTTTCCTCCAAATCTTCAAATTTTTGGTATGTATTTGAGATTCAAAACACATTTCAATTAAGATTAGCAACAGTTCAAGTGTTCAGCAGTCACACAAAGTTACTGGCTCCTGCATTGGATAGGGGATATATAGAAGATGATAACTACCCAATAAGTATAAAAAAGAAAATTGCTGTCTGGGCGTAATAAGAACTTGCAAGCTGCCTTATGAAGTCCTGGTGCTCGCTCTTGTATCACAGTTGGGAGCAAGCAAAAGAAGGGCGCGTAAGCTCCCACCTTGCACCTGGGCACATACAGCATCCTCCTACTGGGCCTCCCTTGTCCAGTGTGGCTCTTTTGCAGTTGTGTTCCACAGGAAGCCACAGTGCTTTTTCCTAAAATGCAAAGTCTTTCAAGTTCCTCTTTTGTTTAAAAAGCCTTTTGGGCCAGTGTGATAGCTCCACAGACTAAGTGCCTGCTTAGGCAAGCACAGGGACAGGGGTCTGATCCCTGGTGCCATATGCTATGCAGGCCCCACCTCTGGGTTGTGCCCCTGGGTGCACTGAGATGGCCACCAAAAATACCAGTGCTGGTGAGGTTGAAAACAGGAGGATCACTGTAAGTCTGAGCTGCATAGTGAGACCCTGTACCCCACAAAAAAAAAAAAAGCCTTTTGACAGCTTCCCTTCCCTTCAACATGGATATAAAGCACAGTATCCTTAGCACTGGTTACAAGGCCCCTGATCAGCTGGCCCCAGCCTGTCTTTCTGAGTACTCTCTCATGCTGCCCTTGGAACCTCTGGTGCAGCCTCACTGAGCTTGTGTTCTCCCACAGTCAGGTGGGCTCCCCTTTGTGTCTCTGCATGTGCTACTTCCTTTGCCTATGGCATTCCTCCTTCCCTTCCTTTGCCCTCCTTATTCCCTGACTAATTCCTACATGTTCATCATGTGCAGGTTAAAATATCCCTTCCTCCAAGAAGTCCTCCCACCAACCCCATCTGTGTGTCACCTTGGTTACCTAGTTAAATATTGCTCACTCTCAGCTCTGATACCAGTGTCTCCTTCATATAGGAGCTGTGCTTCCTATCCCATGGGACCTGGGACCACTTTAGGAAATGAAGACTGGCTGGAATGGGAGAGTTTACTGTCATAAAGTGTGGTCAGAAGTCTTGGGAATAAGGAAATGAGCATTTCCTACTTATTTTGAAAATACTTGTTAGAATAAGACTCAAATAAATTGTAAAAGTCCTGTTTCTTGGATAATTCTTCTTCCACCACTGTGAATACTAGAAGATTATTTCACTTGGAGTTGGCTGTCCACTATCCTTCCTTTACC
>PVKN010013489.1:0-19903 GCA_004027915.1 Capromys pilorides | reverse complement strand
CCGCGCTCGGCCCCGAAGCCTGCGGGACGGGACGGGACGGGACGGGACGCGGGGTGGGTGAGCGGGGGCGGCGGGGTCGCCCTACCTCCAAGCCCCCGTGCCTGCCCCCTCCCCATCCCTGCTGCCCCCGGCCGGCCTCGCCCGCGCCCCGCACCGTACAGCCCCCGGAGCCCGGCCTGGCCCGTAGCGGGGTCCGGCGCAGTCCACATGAGCAGAGCGTCCTGGGGGCTGCGAGGGAAGGCGGGGTCGCGCCCGGACGCCAGCCGCCCCCCAGAGAAGCTGCGCAATGCATCGCTCCACGCGTGCGCCGACCCGTAGATGGCGCTGCCGTCCAGCCAGCCTGTCACCTGGTTGGTCTGGGAACACGACGGAGTCAGTGAGCGGCGAGTCCGGGCCCTCTCAGCCCCACGCCGCCCGCCCTGCCTGGCCTCCGCGCCAGGCCTCACCAGGTCTCGGGGGTTGCTGGGGCTCCGTCCAGTCTCGGGGTCCCAGCGGCTTCTCTGGAAGGGTAGTACGACGTCACCGCGGCGTTCAGGATCGAACATGGGGTCTCCAGGTGGGATGTGGATGTTGAGGAATTCAGCCGGGCAACCGGGGGTGTCGACGCTCACCACATCTGAGAGCACGTGGTAGCCTGGGGCCCGGGGGACAGCGTTAGGGCCACCCCAAGGCGTCCTGCCCTACACCCGTCTAAACCCAGCCTGCCCTGGGTCCCCAGCCTCAGGAGTCACAGTCCCAAGCCCCAGTCTTAGCCTCTCTGGCCCGCTGGCCCATGCTGTCCTCATTCTTTCATTGGTAATAGTAACTGGAGGTGCCCAGGCTGGCCGCATTGCCCTAACACGCAGCGGGTGTCGGACCCGAGTGAGGAGGACACCGCGAGTCCCGCTGGGCCACCTTGCCACCTATTTGATCTCCCCTCTGTCCTCCTGGCCAGAACCTTTTGTGTGCTGGTCCCAGGACCCCCTGGGAGGGGAGTGCCCCTGGAGGCAGCTGCCAGGCAGTTTTCAACCCTGCTTCCCTCCCCCTTGTCTCCAACCCTGCCTGGGACCAGGAAGGGCACAGCTGACCCCCCCATTCTCCCTGGACCCCAGCACAGACAGAAGGCCTCACCGAAGAAGACGCCCAGCACCGTGCGGTTCCGCAGGGAGGCCTGGCCAGCTGCGCCCCGCAAGGCAGTGTTGCTGAGCTCCCTGGGGTTGGGTAGGTGGGGTTCACCCAGAGGCTGGTACACCCCATCGGCGAAGTTGGCCGGGACCAGGCGCCGCAGGCGGGAGCCTGGCATAGGAGAGGTGAGGAGCAGAACAACGGTGAATCCTCAGGGAGCAAGCTTTAGGGATTTACTTCACTGGGCAGCAGACCCAGGGCCTTCACACTACACCTCCAGCCCTTTTTATTTTTATTTTGAGATAGTCACTAAACTGCTGAATTGCCCACACTGGGTTTGCATTTGCAATCCTCCTGCCTCAGCCTCCCAGAGTGCTGGGCTTACAGGTCTGCGCCATCAGGCCTGGCTCAGGAAGCAATCTTGCTGCCTTTCTGCCATACTTCCCTCCACACTATGGGTCCTAAAACTTTGGAGGTGAGTAGCCCTTGCTGACACCCTCAGCCCTCCCCCTGCAGGGGCAGGTGCCATCCTAACCCTGGGGCTCTGTCCCCATTCAGCTGTCACCTACCTTTGCTGCCCCAACTGTGCTCCTTGAGGTTGTTGTACCACCCATCATATCGCTGCACCTCCCATGAAATGGGGCTCAGGGCTCCTGGGTGTGAAGAGGAAAGTTGGTGCGTGAGGGGCCTGCAGGGACTGGACCTGAGCCTGGCGCGTGGAGACCAAGTGGCACAGGGGGAGAAGCAGGGCAGATGCACAGTCAGGATGCAGTGCCTGGTGACAAATGACCCCTGAGAGGAGGACAGTGCCTAGAAGGCAGGGGGAGGGGATCCTGGGGGTACGGCAGCACAGAAACCATGCCCTGCCCTAGGATGCCACATACAGCAAGAGCCTGCCACACCCCATACCTGGGCAGGACAAGTCATTCTGGGCAGGGCAGTTCAATTCAGGCCTGGCCCTCTCCTGCTGCCTGGGGCAGGGGTGCGGTTCTGCTGCACTGGTCCTTTTCCCAGTTTCCTGGGGTGGACCAGGGACTAGACTAGTCATGTGGAGGGCCTGACCCTTCCTCCCTTGGGACATTTTCCTATGAAGTTTCTACTGTTGATTCTTTTTTTTTTTATTTTGGTCGTTTTGAGGCAAGGTTTCGCTATGCAGTTCAGGCTGGCCTTGAGTTCACTTTTGTAGCCCAGGCTGGTCTTGAACTCGCACCAATCCTCCTACGTCAGCCTCCCAAGTGCTGAGATTACAGGCATGGGCCACCACACCTGGTAGCTGCTGTTGATTCTGTTGTGCTCTGTAAAAACTAGGGTGAGGAAGGAGCAACTGGGGGTCAGGGTAGGGCTTTGGAAGGGAACAGAGAAGAAGGTCCAAAGTCGGGGAGGGTGGGGCTCATTCTGCTCAGTAGACCAGCTGACCAGCCCGATCCACTTCTCCAAAGTAGATGGCTCCCTCTCCCTCCCCTCAAAGCGCAGAAGGAAAAGGACTCTTAGAAGAAGACCCGTTCCTGATTGTCCTCAAACAAAAGACCACCCACCCACACTGCCACACACACACACACACCTGCATGCACACCCAGGCCCTGATGTTTGAATAAAGAACCTGGCTAAGGACCCAGGTCTTGGCGCAGAGCTAGGACAGCTACCCACATGATCACATGACAAGCTGGTTGCAGAACCTGGAGGGGACCTTTGAGGCAGTGTACGGGGAGAGAATGAGTTCAAGAAAAGAAACCAGGGCTGGGAGCAAAGGAAACCCAAGGCCAGGTAGAGGGCCAGGAGGAGTGACCGTGTGTGGCCAGGGTGGAATGTCCTTTCCCGCCCAGTGTTCGGTTCCTGTGGGGACAAGGTCACCATCCTGTGGTCACCTCCGGCCAGCTGGATCATTCTGTAGGGTTCCTCTGCGTCCTGTTTTTGTCTCTCATCCCTAATAAACAGAGACTTCCTCTTTTTAACCTAATTTGTGGTACCTTAAACCCACTTCCCTCCTCAGTGGCCCAGGCTATAGAGAGCAGCCTCCCAGGGTAGGGAGAGACTGCCAGGAGACAACAAGATGAAACTCAGAGTTGGGGGGGGGGCGGGGCCGCCTAGATCGCGCTGTATAAAAACATGGGTGATTGCCTTTTAGCTTTGGGAATCTAAGACTTCCAATCGGTCTTTGCCTATGTTGAGCCAGGGAGGCTTTATGAAAAGAGAGAAGACAGAGGCGAGAGAAACATCCCCCCAGAACTGGAAAGAATGAGATGGGAAATGCTGATGTCATTGTTCCTCCTCTTAGGTTCCTGATTCAGTGGCTTTGGCAATAACTTTCATTCTATAATCCATCCAAGTGTATCCAGCGTGAGCATCGTGGGCAGGGCTGTGATGCAGCTGCTGTCCTTAGCGAAGCCCAGAGCATGCTGGTTTCCCGCTCCAGCCACACTTCCCCTCCTGCCTGAACTTACCCACAGGCGTCCACAGCCCAACCAGGAGAGGCCATGTCAGCGCCAGAGCCAGGTGCAAACCCATGAAGAGAAAGTACTTAGCAGCTCGGGTGTTGGGAACCCCCAAAATGGGCACCTAGAGAAAGAGAGGACAGAGAGTGGCCACTAGCCATTCAGGAGAATCTGGCCAAGGCCTCTGCGAGTCTCTGTAAATCCAGGGTGGGGTGGGTCAAGGCCAGAGCGAGCAGAGTGGAACAAGGAATTCACTCCCTTCCAAGATCCACTCATGATCCCCACGAATACTTGAAGGGTTCCCACTAGGTACTCGAGGCACCAGGGCTAAGGAACAGACAAAATACAAGCTTGCTTCGGACTGGGTGGAAAGCCTTCCTTCGACAGGGCTGCCTGGAGACAAGGCTGTACACTGCGGGACCTTAGGCAAGCAGCTTAGCTGATGGGACCCGAACTGTTTACATCCCAGCATGGTTTCCACAATCACATGTGAGAATGAGGTTGAATTCAGGGGAAAAAAGAAAAAGGGTGGGTGTTGCACAGATGTGACACACAGGCAGGAGGCCGGAGGTCGTTCTCTGCACAGACTCCGGAGTGCTGCTGGCCAGACACTGATGTTTTAGGGCTGGCTTTGTGTGTTCTCTCCCAGCCCAGAGACTAATTCAGGGAAACAGAGGCACCAGGCAGCTCAGGGAAGGCCGGATCTCCACTCTGCAGGGCTCCGGAACAGTGACCTCAGCAAGGGCTGTCGGCGCAACTTCCCACCTTCTGTTGACTACGTGTTAAAAGCCCAGGTCCTGCTGGAATTGTACCTGGTCCACCCTGCTTAGTCTTTCAGATGCTGGCCGTGCTCCATTCACAGACGGCTGAAGCGGCCACACGGATCCTGCTCCTCCCCCATGGTCATCCCTTCCACAATCCAGGCCCCAAACCCAACTGTACCGTTCCTGCACTACAGGTGTAGTGACAACAGACTGAGGGACACTGCAGAGGAGGTAAGATGCTTCCAGTCGCCCTTTGGGGGTCAGTACCTTTATACTGATTTGCCAAGCAACGCGGGGAGCATAACTTCCCCAGAATTTTGGAAGGAAGTCTCCACCACCTGGGCAGGGCAGAAAACCCCAGGCCTTGGCAGAGTAGCAGGTCTCCCCACCTCTGCCCCACATGGCCCCCTTTTCCAGCCTGAAGTCCTAGAGCCTGACCCAGAGGTGGGGTTCAGAAGAAGCTGAGCTAAAGCTATAGGGATTCCAGTCTGTTCTAGGGAGGGCCCAGGGGCACAACCTGCATCCCAAGAGCCAGAGTTCCTCCCTGCCTGAGGAGCTGCTTTCCAGGAGGTTCCCCTAGACCCAGGAGATGAGGTCTCCCCTCTCACCATGATCAGCAGCACCGAGTCTCCCCAAACTGTGGTGGAGCTCAGGACAGGCGCCAGCAGGCCCCATTTTAGCCTTAGGATAAGGTTGGAAGCCCTCCCTTAAAACTTGGCCGCGGTGGGGCTCTCTCCCCACCAGCACGGTGCCCTCCAGGGTCTGACCTTGGTTGCCGCCTTTGTTCCAGGGCGGCAGATCGGCTCCTGCATGGGCTCCGGAGCCCAAACGCGTCCGGTCGTGCTGGGCCGCCTCTGTAGCTTTGAGCAGCATGGGTGGGGCTTGGGAGCCCGGTGAGGCGGGGCAGGCAGGGCTAAGGGCGTGGCTGGGGGAACCGGCAGGATTGGGAGTCTGTGGCGACCCGGCTGATAGAAGGGGCGCCCAGGGTCCGCCGCAGGTCCCTGCCGCGAAGGGAAGGGGCGCCCGAGGCGCGGCGGCGTGGGCTCCCGGGCCGGCTGGGGTGTCCCTTCCCGCCCAGGGTTCGGTTCCTGCGGCCTTGTGGGCGGAGCGAAGGGCGAGTCCGCCTGGACAGGTCGGACTGGCGGGACCCTCTCCACACCGTCGGGTCTGCGGGCTCGCTGCCTGCGACCAGGAGTCAGCCAGGCAGGCGTCCCAGCAGGGACCGTCTGTAGGAGCCCCTTCTCCAGATTTCTTGTTGGGATCTACTTGGGGGTCACCGCCCTGCGAGCCCCGCGTGCGGGACGGGACCTACGGAGCTCGGTTGCACTAGGCTGGCCTGGGTGCTTACCTCGGGGTCGAAGGGGCAGAGACTGGGAGTCAGAGGGGTGCTGCGGGGCCACGAAATAGCGCGGTCCGTGCGCCCCGAGCCACCCTGTCCTGCGCGGGGTGCAGAGCACCCCAGACTCGGTTAGTCCGGCCACAACCTGGTCCTCGGCGGAGTGAGGAGAGGAAGAAAGAGCGCGGGCGCTTGCGGGGTCTGACATCGCCACCCAGTCCCTTTGCCCCACAGGGTCGCGGCGTGGGAGCGAGGTGCCCGGGCAGAAGCCAGCGGCGCAGCCACTGCGGACGGTCTTACGGTTTGGGAGACGAGAAGGTAGGGAACCGGGCCCGGAGTGGGCGAGGGGTGAGGCTGCCGGTTGGTCGGGGTGATCAGCCTGGGCTAGCCGGGAGGCCTCGAGGTACTGTCCCCGCTGTGCCGCCTAGGGGTGCACGCCTTGGGTCGGCGCAGGCGCTGATTCACACCCGGGAGTTCTGAAAGGACAAGTTGGCTAAGAAAGAAAGGCAAAGAGAAGCTCCAGAGATTCCAAAAGTCACAGGGCTCCCAGCCCCTGATTCCACAGCCCCTCCGAACTGGATCTAGATAGCTTGGCCGCAGCACTCTCCGCCCCACCCCACCCCCGCTGCCCCCCAGTTCCTGACCACATCCTGTCCCAACATACTTTGAAATCTTGTTCTCTTTCTCCGCTTAAGTGGTCTTTCCGTGCAGTACAAACCCAGTATGTTCCATCAAGAAGCTACATCCCCAGCGGTTTTTAATTACTGAATAGTTTATATTTGAGACGAAGTCTGCATAAATTGCCTAGGGAAAAAGGCCTCACATTTTCCATCCAGCTGCCTCAGCCTCCCTTGGCGCTGGGATTGCAGGTGTGCTCTACTGTGCCTGGCCAGAGCTATAAACTTTTATTATTTTTATTTATTGAGACAGGGTCTTGCTTCATAGTCCAGGCTGTCATTGAATTCACTATGTAGCCCAGGTTGGCCTCAAACTCACAGCAATCCTCCTGCCTCAGCCTCCTGAAGGCTGGGATTACAGACATGCTCCTAGGAGCTGTAAAAGTTTGACGGAATCTACCCCAACCAGAGGAAGGAGCCACCTCATTCCAGTAGCTGGCGTCGCCCATGAGAGCCCCAGGTGACTGCAGGCTGTCCCTCATGCTTTTCCTAAGGACTCAGCGGTCCTGTTTGATTCCCAGAAGAGGGATGAAGTAGGCAGGAAGTCCTCAGGAAAAATGGCTGTCCGGTGGGCTGCAAGGGAGGCCCCCAGGCACTAACAGCAGGTGGCTCTCAGAGGTGCAGCCTGGAGCTTGCACTGGGCTGAATTTCCTTCACTCCGCCTTAGACCACCCCAGACAAAACAGGGAGAAAGAATCCCAGGCTGTGGGAGTGGGCCTGTCCCGATGAGAAACCATCCCAACTTCGTCACGGGGTTCCCCTGAAGCAACGTGGGTGGCTGAGCACGACAGTCTGCATCTCTTTGCAATTCATCAGTGCCTGCATCACCAGATTTTTGTCAGACTAGAACCCATTCCGCTATCAGCCTTGCGTGTTAAACCAGGGAGGAAACCAGCCCAGTCCTGGGGAGATAGGAGCTTTGCAAGAAAAGCAGAAGGTCCTGGGTGAGGGCTTGCATCACAAGCCCAGCCACTGTCCAGGCAGGGACCCACTCGCTTAATAATGAACAGCAAATTAGGACTGAGGTCGTGAAAAGTTACCTTCAGAAGAGGCAATGTAGACTAGACTAAGAAAGCTCGAACCCGTGAGAGTGAACCAGAGCAATTAGGGCAGAGTTTATTCACCAATTGCTTTTTTGGCTCTAGTCATCTTTAAGATATATATATATATATATGTATTTTTTTTTTTTGTGAGACAGGGTCTCACTATGCAGTTCAGGCTGTCCTTGAGCTCACTTTTTTGTAGCCCAGGCTGGTCTCAAACTTGCACTGATCCTCCTACCTCAGCTTCCCAAGTGCTGGGATTATAGGCGTGCACCACCACGCCTGGCTTTTTAATAAATATTTTGGATACTGGAAATATGTTAACAATGTCCTTCTGTATTTAAGATACAGAAAATGTTTTGTTAGGGTTTCTCCGAAGCATATTAAGAAAATCTAGGCTTGTAAAACATTGCTATACCCTCTCATTAAGATAAATATTTATTTTTGAAATTCTAACATATGATAAGGTTACTATTTTTGTTATCTGACTCAGGCTGCCTTTCTGGTGGGTCTGGGGATCAAACCGCTGACCCCTGTGCCTGACTGAGATTGCAGGTGCAAGCGCTTACACCACTGAGCTATCCTGAAAGCCCGCCAGATTATGTTACTGTTAACAACCTTGCTTCATCTGCCTATCTCATTAACCAAGATATTCTACATTTTATAGCCCTTCCTCCTAGAGCCGTCATAAAAAGTATAGTGGCTTGGGTGTCACCAATAAAAAACTCTTAGGCCAATAAACATCTGCTTTTAAGTAAACGTCGCTGTGGAATAGATTACAAAATAATCCACAAATTCTTAGTTACTTGTCTCCAGCTAGAATTGAAATGTATGTTTCAGACCCACTTAAACATGAATGTTTTTGCTTGTGTCTTGGCTAGTTTTGGAGACTCCACCTATTGGAAGTGGCTTTCTAGAAATTTTTTTGAAATTACTGAAAGTTGAGGCAACTAGTGGAATCCTAAGGATCTGAATCTTGGTGGGGTCCCTCAGTTCATGTTGAAGGTTCTTATAGGAAGGCAGAGCTCCCTCTTGCGGCAGAAGTCAGAAGCGCCCACTGGTGGAAAGCGGTCCTGTTTATTTGATCCAGAGCCTGGATACATCTGCGACCAGCCAGGGGTGCAAAAGACTGAGAGATGACGAATTTGCCCTCCAGAAGATTGGATTCTGACAATGAGGCAGTGTTCACCAATTAGGGTACAGCATAATTGCTGTGATCTTGTAGATATGCTCAAAACGCAATTAGAACATTACAGCAGGGAACTTCTGCCCTGGACTGGAGGCATCATGGGAGGGAGAACCACAGACAAGGTGAAACAAGCTGGGACCTGAAGTGAGAAGAGACGTTTGCCAAGGGACGGGAGCATTCCAGGCAGAGGAGGTAACGTACACAGAGGTTTGAAGAAGGCCTGATGGGGCGCGTCGGCTCAGGGAGCGTCCGGTGTGGCTCCAGGTTAGGCGGTGAGTGGAGGTGGAGATGACAAACAGGATGACAAATTTTCCTAGCTGACCCTAGGAAAATTAGATCTTATCAAGGGCAGACAAGGGAAATGATTATATTTAGTTATTTGGGGCTGGGGAGACAGCTCCATGGCACGTGTGCCTGCCTGCTGGGCAAGTGCGAGGTCATGAGTTCAAACCCCGGTCCCGCAAACAAAAAAAGAAAGAAAGAAAAAGTATGCTGGTGCCAGGCAAGAGAGGATGAGGCTGAGCCAGGACAGAGGCCATTGGGAAAGAAATGTGTGAATAATTTCAAAAAATATTTAAGGGGTGCCAGCGTGATGGTGCACACTTGTAATCCTAGCACTGGGAGGCTGAGGCAGGAGGATCCGTATGGGTTTGAGACCAGCCTGGTCTACAGAGTGAGTTCAAGGCCAGCCTGAACTGCACAGTGAGTCCCTGTCTGAAAGAGAGACAGAGAGAGAGAGAGAGAGAGAGAGAGAGAGACAGAGACAGAGACAGAGACAGAGACAGAGACAGAGACAGAGAGAAAGAACTATGTAAGAGGTAAGATAGTCCTTTTCACTAATAGGAATAGCATCATCAGACTAAATTACAGAGTCCCTTAGGCTCAGACCCCAATGCAGATTAAATTAAGCAATGTGAACAAAACTTTGGTTGTGATTCAAAGTTTTGTTTTTTTAAAAAAAAAAAATTTGATGTCTACAAATTTGAGGTGTGTCTTACGAACAATGGCTGTTATGGTTTCATTGGCAGAGCCTCTCTTCCCCCTTCTATTTTGTGGCATGCACAATAATAGGCGTGTCTCATGACCTATTCTATCTGAGATCTGGCTAAACACAGCAAGTCCTGGTGCCATTGAACAATGCTTTATCTCCAAAAGGATAAACTACAGTCGAAGCTCTGAGTTTAAGAGGGTGGGCAGAGCAGTCCAGAGCCAGTGTTTGAGCTGAAATCAGGCCTGGGTATTTGAGTAGAGGGGGCGGCACAGAAGAACATGTGGCCCAGCCCCCTAGCCCGTTGGAGGCCAGGTGCTCGTGTAGTGATTATTCAGGTGAACTCAAGTTCAATCATTCTGGAGTCCCCAGACCAGGAGCTAGGGCATCTGAGAAAGCTGGGCAGACCAGCGTGGGCTGTGGCAGGCTGGGAGTCTGTCCGCCGGTGATATAGCTGGACCCTGCAATTACCAGAGCTCTTTGGCCTTTTTCCTTGCGGGTGTGAGGAAGAAAGCCAATGTTTTTGTAATCTATACCTTCCTCTACCCCCTAGGCCTCCACTTGATAGTAAATCCAGCTCCTTTTATGTCCTGTGATCTATCTGCTTATGCACAAGGCCTGAGGGAAAGAGAAGAGAGTTAAATTTCCCAGGACAATCTGGGAAGAAACAGGGGCCTCAAGGGTAGGCATAACCCTGATATAGTGGGCTACAGGTCAGGACACTAATTCTGTCAAGCCAGAAACAGAGGCATGGCCGAGGGTCCTGAGGGAGAATTCTGACAAGACGTTAAAGGGAAAGCTCCAGAGATGAGCGGCTGCATGTCCAACACCATCTCCAGCGTCCGGTCGATACAGGGCGCTTGACCAACTCTGTGTCGTTGTACAGCACTGGCTCCCCACACTGCCGCCACCATGGCTGCTTTTGGAGACACGTTCCCCTTCTACACCGGCCCCAAGCCAACCTTCCCCATGGACACCACCTTGGCCGTCATTATCACCATCTTTTTGACTGCCTTGGTCACCTTTATCATCATCCTCCCTGGCATTCGGGGCAAGACGGTAAGAGACAAAGCCAGCCTTGAAGACCCCCACCCGAGGGGGACCAAAGCCTCAGAGTGAGGGATCCAGACCCTGGCTATAAAGAGGCTCAGGGAAGAGACCCCAGCAGATGGCACCCCTCTTCTGGGTTGAGTCAACAGATAATTGCTGAGCACCTGTTAGGTCCAGACACCCCATCACCACTGGCCAAGTGTTCTTGGGGATACAATCCCTGCCCCAAGCATGGAAGAAGGGAGGGTGGACTCGGATGGAGGATGCTGCTGCCTAACCTCCACCCTGTGCCCCAGAGGCTCTTCTGGCTGCTGCGCATGGTGACCAGCTTATTCATCGGGGCTGTGATCCTGGGTGAGTGCTGACCTGTCCTACTGAGCAGCTGCCGCCCCTCTCCTGGTTTCCAGAGTGGTCTCCACTTTCTGGTGGCTCTCAGACCCTGCTCAGAGAGTGCTGCTGCCTAGGGCAACTCGGGATGCATGTCCATAGCCCTTGGGACATTTTTATTTTGGGCTTAATGGCTGCTGGCAGAAGGTCCCTGGGACTGGATTGGAGAGAAAGAAGAGGGCTGCCTGCTTGGCTTTGGTGGCTGAGCACACCGGGGAGACCAAGCATCCATGCTGAACGAAGCTGGGTCTGCCCGTCATGGGTTATTGTAGTTTTCTCCCCAGATACCTAGTGATGCTCCCTAAGTGTGTATTGGGGGCCGGAAGTGTGAGCAAGGGAGTCCGCAGGTTGGCAGGCCTCCTAGGAGTCAGGCCACAGCTGCTTATGGGTAGCAGTGATGGTCCCAGCATGCAGCTTTGTAGCTCTCTGACTGCCCTGGCAGCCCCCAGCCCTCCCTGAGTTCTCATGTGTTCAACTCCCCAACCTCAGCCGTGAATTTCAGCTCTGAGTGGTCCGTGGGTCAGGTCAGCACCAATACCACCTACAAAGCCTTCAGCCCCGAGCGGATCAGCGCCAACGTGGGGCTGCAGATTGGGCTGGGAGGAGTCAACATCACGCTCACTGGTGAGGGGGCTCCAGCCTGGGTGGAAGGGGGTCCTGCTGTTTGGGGGATCTGTTTTGACAGGGTCCAAGAGGCTGCAGTGTGCCTGGCCCTGGGGTTAGAAGCATCTGTGGGTGTCAAGGGTCTCCTCCAGTTTAGGTCAGCGCCTGGCCCCGGCCCAGGGTGGGTGGCCCTGCCCAGGCATGTGGCCTGCTGTGACCCCTGAGTCCCCACCAAGCACAGCCACCTGCTCCTGCAGGGACCCCAGTGCAGCAGCTGAATGAAACCATCGATTACAATGAGGAGTTCCTGTGGCACCTGAGCAAGGACTACGCTGAGGAGTACACAAGGGCCCTGCGGAGGGGGCTGCCAGACCCTGTCCTCTACCTGGCCGAGAAGCTCGGCCCAAACAGCCCGTGTGGCCTGCACCACCAGTACCGCTTGGCGGGACACTATGCCTCCGCCATGTTATGGTGAGCAAGAAGGAGAAGGAACAGAGGGCCTGGAGTATGTGGCTGTCCTGGATGGCGTGGGGTGCCCGTGGATTGGCAGCCTGTGGCTGGAATCTCCACTTCACAGCACGGGGGCATCGTTGGCCCCAGCCCTCAGCCTGCACCCTTCCAGCCTGGCACACAGGTGGAAGTCGGCTGGTCCTCATGGCCCCACTTCGCAGGGTCGCCTTCCTCTGCTGGCTGCTGGCCAACGTGATGCTGTCCATGCCTGTGCTGCTCTATGGCGGCCACATGCTGCTGGCCACGGGCATCTTCCAGCTGCTGGCGCTGTTCTTCTTCTCCAATGCCTCATCGCTGACACCACCTTGTCCCCTGCGCCTGGGGGCGGTGGAGCTGCATACCCAGCATGGGCCTGCCTTCTGGACCACACTGGCCACCGGTGAGCCTGCCCAGGACCCCTGCGCCCCTCCCCGCAGGGCTGGGGTTGGAGAGGGAGGAGCCAGGGGGCCTGGGTGTGGGTGGGCGGAGGCTTCCCTTTGGGGTGGAGTCGCGGGCCAAAGCAGCTCTTAGCCTAAGCCTGTTGCCCGGCCTCCAGGACTGCTGTGCGTGTTGCTGAGCCTGCTCATGGCAGTGGCCCACAAGATGCGGCCTCACCGGCTGAAGGCCTTCTTCAACCAGAGCTCGGAGGACCCCACACTCGAGTGGAGTGCTGAGGAAGGAGAGCTCCTGACTCCTCGTTACCGGCCCATGGCCGCGAGCCCAGAGCCCCAGAACATTCCTCTGTCACAGGCTTCCTCAGAGACCTGCTGTCCGGGGGAGCACCCCCAAGAGCCCAACTGTGCCCTGTGATGCTCCTGTCCTGGTCGGTGGCCCTTGTTGAGCTGCAGGAAGGCACCTGGCACGGCTGCAGCAGACCCTCAGCTCCCAAGAGAGTTAAAGGCAGCGCCCCCTACCGAAGCCAAAGAGAACGCCCCATGCCCTGGAACCTGCTTGCTATGGGGACAGCATTTCCTATTTCTACTCAGTGGCCCTATCTTTCCGGGGTGCTGAGCCCTCCTCTGGGTACTCTTTGTGGAAACTCCGCCTTCCCATACATATGGCACAGTGAGATTCTCCCTCGGGCCTCGGGCCTCGGCCCTAGCAGCTCTCGGACCATGGGTACATGTGTGTGCACGTATGCGTGCATGCGTGCATGCGTGCGTGCGTGCGTGTGTGTGTGTGTGTGTGTGTGTGTGTGTTCTCAGTCTCCACTGGAAGGAGGCCACCAGACATCTCACCCCAGCTCAGCTCAGCATTAACCGGCCATGTCACATCCTCTGTGATCTTTAGATCCAAATATACGCAGGAAGACTAGGATTTGCCAAGGACCTTTAAGAAAATAAAGTCTCTGGATTTATATTTTTATGCCTTGCTGACTTCTACCTCGGCCCTCAGACAGCATTGCAAACGAAGGCAACTGGGAAGAGGTAGTGAGCCGGCTCCAAACCTCCTTCCTTCCCAGTCCATTCGGCAGAGTGGCCGAGGGCAACCGGAGCGAGGGAGGTGACCGGCCTGGACACGATGTCCTGCCTCTCGCCCACGCGGGGCTGCTCAGGGTCGTTTCCGCCACGGCGTCGCTAGAGGGCGCCCTCCAGAGCCTGTCTGGGTTTCGGGTTTCTCCCGGGCAGGAATCAGATTAGGCCCCCGAAGAAGCTGTCCCAGCCCAGAGAAGCCTCCCAAGGACTTAAGTCACCAAGAACCTGAGAAACCTTGGCAATTAATGGGCGAGGGAGTTTTTAAAAACAAAAGAAAAAAGTTTATTTACAGCTCTTGCGCTTGGCGCGCACAGCGCCTGTCCCCGCGGGGAGTCCCGGGTGCCACGTCCCGGAATCCTTCGGGGTCCCCGCGCACTGTCTGCGAGCGCGCCAAGTCCGCGGCGGGGTAGAGTCCAGGGGTGGTGGGTGCCCTTCAGAGTTTAGTGGTGATCTTCGAGTCTGGGGGTGCGAATTCCTGGTGCAGTGGGTTGCTGAGGAGAAGAGGGGAGCCGGCCCTCCCCTGGATGTCGCAGTCCGGGGCGCTCTGGTCCAGCAAGACGCGAAGGCCTCTGGGCCAGGCGTAGTGGAGAAGCACCACGGCCCCTCCGAGCAGCAGGCACAGGATGCCTACGGGGAAAGAAAGTCGGGCGGGCGATCAGGGCTTCGGGCCTGCCCCTCTGTCTTCTGGAGGCGTCCCCTCGAGTTGCTGCCCAAACACTGCTCCCATGCGTGCGTCGACTACAGAAAGACCTCTAATATGGACTGCAGGATAAGCACCTTCTCAGCCAGCAGGGCCGGTCCCCGGCCGATTCACAGTCCCCTCTATCTAAAGAGATGGACCGAACAATGCCCCTCACCGGACGTGACGGTGCACGCCTGTAATCCTAGCGCTCGGGAGGCTGAGGCAGGAGGATCGCGGTGAGTTCGAGAACAGCCTGCACTACCTAGCGTGTCCCTGCCTCAAAAACCGAAGCAACCCAAACTAAACAACCCAAAGCCAACGCGCCTCTGTCCTCCGAACTACCAGTGTCGGGGATCACTTTGGGGACCGGAAAGCGCGCGCCGAGCCCAGTCCTTACCCGTAGCCAGCGTGAGCCAGAAGGCGGCTCCGTAGCCAGGCGTGAGCGCAGCGGAGCCGAGGCGGAACTGGCACCAGGGTACGCTTGAAATCGAGGCGAAGGAGAAGACGGAGAAGAGCGCGAAGGCGCCGGTGACCAGGAGCGCCAGTCCGCCGTAGTGCGGGGCGGGCATGGACAGCAGCGCGTTGGAGAGGACCCAGAAGCAGAACGCCACCCTGCGGGGCCGCGCGGCCGGGATGAGCCAGGCCCAGCTCGGCCACCGGGTCGAGGGGGCGCCGCAGGGTCCCGAGCGCCTGCCCCGGATTCGCCGAGCCGCTGCACGCCCGCTCCGTGCCGCCCACCCTGTGCCCTGAGCTCACCACAGCGTGGCCGCCGCGTAGTGTCCCGCCAGCTGGTACTGACGGTACAGCCCGCAGGGGTTGCCGGGCGTGAACTTCTCGGCCAGGTACAGCACCGGGTCGGGCAGTCCCCTCTCCAGCGCGCGCACGTACTCGCCGTGATAATCTTCGTCCAGGCGCCAGGTGAACTGCTCGTTGTAGTTGATGGTCTCGTTCAGCTGCTGCACTGGGGTTCCTGCGGGGAACAGCGGGGCTCGTGAGGTTCCGCGTGTGAGGCCAGCACCTCGGAAACCGAGCCGGTTCGGATAGGGGAAGTGGGGCGGGTACGGTTTGTCGGGGTGCCTTTGGAGCCGGGTCGCGAGAACTGTACCCCAGGTCCCCAGAAATTCGCTCGCTCCTCCTCACCTCTTAACGTGATATTGAAGCCCACCAGGCCCACATTCAGGCCGACGTGGGCTTGAACACGCTCGGCACTGAAGGCTTTGTAGGACGTATTGGTCCACACGCTGCCCACGAACCACTCCCCGCTGAAGTGCACGGCTGCGGGGAAGGCACGCGGTAAGACGGCTTAGGCAAAAGGGATGGGAGAGGGGCAGAGAGTGCAGAGAAGGCAGCCAGGGACGCGCTGCGCTTGCGTGGTGAGGGTGGCAGAGGGGCCACTAGCAAGAGCAGCAAGCAAAGGCAGGAAAGGTAGCAGCAAAGCAAGCCGGGTTTCCCACTTTCCCAGGTGCCCCTGCCCACCTCCTCCGCACCCCACTTCCTCCCGGGATGCACCACGTACTCACCCACAATTTCTCCTCCTATGAACAGACTGAGCAGCACTCTCACCAACCAGAACCAGCGCTGCAGGAAGCGCCACTGGGTCAGGCTGGGACCTCTCCTGACCCTGCTCCACCTCTAGCTGATTGCATTCCTGACCTTTTGAGGCTGATGTCGGGTGTGTGTGTCCTGCAGGTCCCCTGAGCCACTGACGTTTCTGATGTTTTTGGGTCGTGTGCTTCTACCATCCCCCTCCTCACTTCCACATCCACCCTGCCTGGCAAACTCCCTCCACCGTCCTTTCTCCAGCTGCCTGGCGCCGGCCCCGCCCGCTCCTAGTCTGGTCATTGCCTCAGTGAGTCTACAAGTGCCGAGGAGGCAGGGGTCACTTCCCTCAGAAGAGGGAGGCCAGTAGAGGTGAGGTGGAAATGCTGGGAGGCTTAGCTGCAGCCATTCCCTGGGAAACCAACAAAGATCAAAACTCGGGGTCCTGCGGGGCCCTGCATATGCATCAAGCCAACACCAAGGGGACAGCAGTCTGGCATCTGCCCTCTTGTCCCCGTGGTCAGCAGGCAGAGGGCAGGACAAGAGTACAGCTGCAGTCCCAAGGGAGGCAGGAGGCCCCTGCAGCACAGGATTACCCGGCTGGTGCCCTTTTTGCTGCAGTTTCGCATTATGCACTCGATGTCCCTCTCCAGGCTGACTTGGATGAGGGCCGCACTCAGTGACTTTCGAATTTGCCCCTCCTGACTTTCAGTTTGATTGTTTACGGAGAGATGCCTCCTCATCTGACCTGGAGACGGCTGCCCATGATGCCCACACGGTGCTCAGAGCTCCTGGCATCCCCTTACCGAGTGGCCCCGGATCCCAGGCAGGATGAGCAGGAAGCTGCCAGCCAGGGCGCAGAATACCACGATGACGATGAGCAGCGGGACGCTGAAGCCCGCCGCATGCTGGCGCTGGGGATAAAAGGGAAGCACGCCATTCCACAATGTCATCCTGCAGAGGATCCAGCGCCTTACAGGAGCAAGTTGGGGTCCCTGCTGAGGACAGTGGTTGAGTTTGTCGCCAAAGGAAGTGCTCAGAGTCTGGCTGTCCTGACACGTTCTGGGCTGAGCCAGAGAGCGGAATTATCTCTCAGTGGTTGTGTCCCAGCTGCTTTCCTGGCTGTGCCTGCTCCAGAGGGACCCAACCCCCTTATATAGGCTCAGGAGCAGCATGTAATTGGTGTCTCAGCCAAACCCCAGGGTCTCAGCCTGGCAGAGGTCATGCAAATAAGGGGCGGGGATATGCAAATTAAGGCCCACCTCCTTCGCTGGAGAGAAGCGGGAGGTGTAGATATTCACACCTGCCTCCTGTCTGCCAGAGGTGGCACCCACTCTCCAGAGAGACTGAGGACCCAGGAAGAAGGTAACCCTGAAACTGGGAGGGCTGAGGATCTAGGACTGGACTAGAGGCAGGAACCACAGCAGAGAAGCAAAGATTGCAAGAGAAGAGGCTCAGTTATTGAGGTGGGACGAGAGTTTAGGACCTGACCTTCCCAGACCTTGCCCTTTCTGCGCAGGTGCTCACTGATTCGGGTGAGCAGACCGCAGGTGCGGGCTTGGGGCTCATCGACCTCTTCCCCTTCCCTACCATCACCGCCTAGAGAAGCAGTGTAGGGGAGATTGGCGTGGTGGGGGGGCGGGGTGTATTCCAGCGTTTTGGGCCAGCACCTGGGAGATCCTGCCCAGGACTGGAGTGTCCCAAGGAGAACAGTGGTCGAGGTTAGCGCTCTAGGCAGCAAAGGGTGGGAACTGCCTCAGCGGATCTGGAAAGAGCTGCGCATGGATGCGGGGCCTCATAGATGCTTGTTTTACTCCGGAAGTGCAAGATACCCGCTCGCCTCCGCTGTCTGCCCTAGGGGAGTCGCTGTCCGTCACCTCCCACCCTTAGGCTCCAGGGTCGGCATGCTACGAGCAAGACCAGAGGCACTGGTGCTCCTAGGGGTGCTGCTCACTGGGTCCCTGGGCGCAGCAGGTAAGTAGCAGACACCCCTAGCTGTGGGATTCCCCCAAGCGTCTGCTGGGGGAGTGGGAGGAGAGAAGCTGTCAAGAGGCTCCCTGAAGCTGCTAGGTGAGATCTCCATGCAGGTGAGCGCGATGGGAAACTGCCCAGGGCAGCTTTGACACCGCGCAGGTATTGTCACCGGGGTCCAGTGCTTGTGATAGGGACCAGAGTCTGAAGGGGGAGGGGCACGCAGAAGGGACGCTGGCTCTCTGTGCCCACAGGTGGCCAGGACGCGCTCCCGCTGCCCTGGGAAGTGCAGCGCTACGACGGCTGGTTCAACAATCTTAGGCATCACGAGCGTGGCGCTGTGGGTACGCGTGTCCCCCAAACCCCGCGTGCAGAACAGGGGAGGGGGCGCACGCAACCCGCAGCCCGACTGCCGGGCGCCGCACTCCTCCGCACCCTTCCGCACCTGTGGGGCCGGGTTGGGTGAAGCTGGGCGTGGAGGGAGGCGGCCGGTTAGGCGTGGGCTTCTGGGATCCAGCTCCCCGAGGGAACCTGGCTCTCTGCGATCTGCAGGCTCGCGGCTGCAGCGCCTCGTGCCGGCCAGCTACGCGGACGGCGTGTACCAGGCCCTGGAGGAGCCGCTGCTGCCCAACCCGCGCCGGATCAGCGACGCCGCCACTCGGGGCAGCTCCGGGCTGGCCTCGCTGCGCAACCGCACGGTGCTAGGCGTCTTTTTCGGTGAGCGCAAAGAAGCAGCCCAGTGGGGTGGAGCTGGAGGGCAACTTCGGTGCGAGCGAAAGAGACTCCTTGGTCTACCTGACGCTCTGCCCAGCGTCTGGAGTCGGGGTTCCCGAACTCCCCCCGCCTCCATATCGTTTCAAGCTCGCTCTCCTCTTGGGAGGATTTAGGATGTTGGTGCAGGGGTATTCCTTTCTGTGCCCCAGGGGCCTGCTGGACCCATTTTAGTTTCGTGCTACCTCTGTCCTCCCAGGAGGATTTTTAACCCCTTTCCCACAGAGGCAGGTTTCGGGCCGAGCGCGGGAACTGCGACTCGGTCGTGCAGGCGCTGGGCCTGTTGTGGTTCCGCTTCCACCAATGGTGGGTGGACCGGCTGGCTGGGGCGCGCCCGCACTGGAGCGACGAGGAGCTGTTCCAGGAACCAGATGAGGGAACGCTTGCTTTATACCGTTTTTTCCTCATAACAACTTTATGAGGCTGAGAAGATACTAGCTTCTCACTTTGCACGGTGTAGAATCAAGGTCCCCTGGGATTAAGCAGCAGGGCTGGGGCGGCTCTAGCACTGGACCTCAGTCTTTTGAGTCCTGGGGATCCTCGGAGGCTCACTGGGTGTGCTTCAGGCGAGGATAGGGGACCCACACACCTTTGTGTGCCCCGTGGTCCGCAGGCTACCACGTGCTCTCGGACGTGGTGAGCGTCGACACCCCCGGATGCCCCGCTGAGTTCCTTAACATCTACATCCCACCCGGAGACCCCGTATTCGACCCCAAGCGCCTCGGCGACGTTGTGCTGCCCTTCCAGAGAAGCCGCTGGGACCCCAAGACTGGCCGGAGCCCCAGCAACCCCCGAGACCTGGTGAGGCCCGGCGCCGAGGCCAGGCAGGGCGGGCGGCGTGGGGCTGGGCCGGGCTGGGACTCGCCGCTCTCTGACTCCATCGTGTTCTCAGACCAACCAGGTGACAGGCTGGCTGGACGGCAGCGCCATCTACGGGTCGGCGCACGCGTGGAGCGATGCATTGCGCAGCTTCTCTGGGGGGCGGCTGGCGTCCGGGCGCGACCCCGCCTTCCCGCGCACCCCGCAGAACGCCCTGCTGGTGTGGACTGCTCCAGACCCCGCTACGGGCCAGGCCGGGCTCCGGGGGCTGTACGGTGCGGGGCGCGGGCGAGGCCGGCCGGGGGCAGCAGGGATGGGGAGGGGGCAGGCACGGGGGCTTGGAGGTAGGGCGACCCCGCCGCCCCCGCTCACCCACCCCGCGTCCCGTCCCGTCCCGTCCCGTCCCGTCCCGCAGGCTTCGGGGCCGAGCGCGGAAACCGCGACCCCTTCGTGCAGGCGCTGGGCCTGCTGTGGTTCCGCTTCCACAACTGGTGGGCCGACAGGCTGGCCCGGGAGCACCCGCACTGGGGCGACGAGGAGCTGTTCCAGCACGCGCGCAAGAGGGTGGTCGCCACCTACCAGGT